>CM021100.1:341354925-341512020 GCA_007115665.2 Sequoiadendron giganteum | reverse complement strand
AATAGAGTCAAAGGTCACTCTTTGTGAAGATGACCATTCTATGAACCAAAACATCTATTCTCCTTTACACCCATAAGTCAACTTGCAAAGAAGAGTAACAATTCAACTATTGATATTATTGGAGTTGTCACTTGTGTTAGTCCAAGCTCCACAATTAGGAGAAGAGATGGGATAGAGGTCCTAAGGCGCACGATATCCTTGTTGGACATGTCTGAGGCAACTATAGATATCACTCTATGGGGCACAATAGCAGAGCAGGAAGGTGCTCGTCTTCAACAAAAGTATTACCTACAAGAAACAACTATTCTCGCTATTAAAAATGGATGAGTTTGCGAGTACAACAAAAAGGTGTTGAGCACATCAAGTAGTAAAAATTTATTCATAGACCTTGACATACAAGAGATAGATAAACTACAAACTTGGTTCAAACAAAGTGGGGCTAATATTCTATCACCATCAACAAAGTTTACCAATCCATCTAAGCCTACCACAAGAATAACAATTAGGGATGTTCGAGAACAAATTCTGCATAAAGTGCATCATCTCCAATGTACAATAAACACAACATTGGTTTTCATCAAATCTGAATCATTTTGCTATCCGATGTGCCCTAATGTAATGGGGGGAAAACAGTGCAAGAAAAGATTGGTACGGACTGAAGATGAAAAGTGGTTTTGCTCAAAGTGTAACATAGCATGTACCTCTTGTAATTATAGGTACACACTACAAATAAGGTTGAAAGACCCCACATATATTCTATGGGCAGTTGCATTCGATGAAGGAGCAACAGAACTCATGGAAATGTCTACAGAGAAGCTATACTCTCTGCAGTTTGAGGATCACATAGAAAGGGATACTCAATAGGTAATTAGAGACGTGTTGAACAAAAAATACTTGTTTACTTTGACATATAGAAATGAAACATACAATAATGAAGAATGTTTAAAGGCAACTATCACAAAGATTGAGCAGGTTGAATTCACTGCAGAGAGCAACATCTTACTTTCCAATATCAAAGAAATGTGCAGTGACAACAATGACCAACAACATTATATAGTTGAGAAGAAATCTGAGCAACATAGGAGTCTTTCTGAGGTGGTTGCTTTGGAATAATAGGGTTTAGGGGCATCCTCTCCATAAGTCTCAAGTGGTGGGGTTGCTTATGCTATGCAAGATTACCATGTTGAAATCCCTAAAGAGAGAGAGAATGAGCCTAAGGCTTCCACTTCTAGTGATAGTACTCTGGCTATCATTTCTGGTGGATTTTCTAATAAGGTCATGCATGTAGGGAGGAATACTGATGAAATCTCTAAGACATTGGATGTAGACATTTTCCCTTTAGGATCGGTGCAAGTGGAAGAGGGTTGGATTTCTGTAAAGGGCAAGGAAGCCAAGTCCTCTAAGCCTTCTTTTGACATGACTCTTCGCTCCCACAAGAGTAGCTCTAAATGTAAATCTTGAAGGTCCTTGTTTTGGGGTTGGTTTTGGCTGGATATAGGTTGTTTTCCTTGCAATTTTTTTTTTTGGTTATGGTTCTTTAGCTTTGAATGCCTTCTTTATCCTTGGTTTTTTGTGCTCTCATGGTCTTTATGTTAGAACAAATTTCTGTTTGAGGGTTCTAGATCTATTTAAAATATGTTTGTAAAGGGTTTCGGGTCCCTTCAAAACCTGCTTTTCCCTTAATCAAAAACCATAGAGTATGTGTTTGCTTATGTCTATATATATGTGGAATCTACTTCTTCTAGCATTGTAGGAATCAATTATTTTGACATGATGTAATCTAGAACTATCTTAAAACTACACTTTACTAGATATCAGTTCTAAAAACTATGAGCTGAATATGTAATTTTTGATTTTCTATTTTTTGTTTTTACAGATATATATGAATTTTAATTTATTTTTCCCTGATGCTATTGGGTTTCTTAACTAAGGAGTTGTATTATTTTACCTTAATATACCTTCCTACAATTTTATTGAATTGTGTGAAGAACATTAAATTAGGATAATTGTCCATTATATATATGTATGGGTGTGTTTGTGTTTGTTTATATGTATAAATATCCAAAATGTACTTCTTTTCGCATTGTAAGATTTACATATGTTGTATTGATGCCACATATAGTTCTTCAAGTGTCTTGATGGTTCTCTTATTACTAATTCAACTTTGCATTCCCATAGTATAGATGATGGACCGATGCCCCGAAACAAGCCAAGCTCACTTGCAACAACTAGAGATTACAAGACAACAAACTCGAAAAAGAAACCGAGATTACTATGCTCAAAATAAAGAAGAGATAGCCGCCCAAAGAAGGATGAAAAAATTGTGCCCCAACCAAATCGGCCCCCACCAAAGAGAAGCACAAATGTTACATGATCGTGAGAGATACCACAATTATTATGCTCATCATAGAGAGGAAATAACAACACATAAACGCATTAAACATTTACATAAACAAACATGTGAAGGTCACCATATGCAAACAAAACAAGACATAGAAGGTTGAACATCTTTTAATATAACTGCTACCTTCATAAAAACAATGAAAAGCTTTTGACAAAAGATAGATGCACTTTCCAATAGGAAAACATGCATTGTATGCAAGGAAAAATATCCAAGCATGCTTCTCCATTCATCGGATACTCATGCTACTTGCAAAAGATGTTTTAATGAGAGAGGTGTACATCTATTCTCCTCACTCAACAACATGGACCCAGAAGAACAATCTGCTATGCTAAAAAGACTAACCCAAGTGGAGGAAATGCTCATTGCTAGAGTAAACCCAGTACTACAAGTAACCCATGCTCCTGGAGGGTAGTATAAATATAGTGGTCACACAATTAGCTTCCCACAAGATATCAAAAACATTTTAAAATTTCTTCCTCGAAGGATAGAAGACTTGGATGTGTTCATCGTTTGGAGGCTACACACTGAAGGCAATTCCTATGATTGTTATGTAAGTAGAAGTCACATCAGAGATGCATTGCAATACAAAGTGCAATATGATCCATACTATAATGATGTTGTCATAAGTGCTAATAGCTTGGCTCAAATTCCTGAAGCTAGCACAAATATTTCAAGCATGTTGCACACCATTGCTACTAGCGAATGTATAGGGGCGCCAAATAGTGGGAACACCATTGATGAAGATGAAATTGACGAGAGCATAGTACACACATCATCATTTATGGCTAAGTTGCCAAATAGACGTCGCGAGCTAGAAATTATTAAGCAAGCACTAGAGCTTGAGGACAACACAAATACCACTATAGATTGGCTTGAGTTAAACTCATCACCAATAAATGAATACAATACCGAAGGCTTGCTTGATATGGCGTTTCCAACACTCTTCCCCAATGGGGTTGCACTACAAATGCAACCGCGGATTAGGGAAGTTCGAATGCACGAGTATGCACTGCACTTGATGATGTTCCATGACCAAAAGGTTTGGAAGGCATCCAAGGTTTCGATATTTTATGTTCAATCTTATGTTGCGACATCATAGCCAAGGGCTTGCAGCAGTTTTCATTAAAAAAATGCAGAAGAAAACATCCCCAAAACTATTGAAAACCTTTGTGCACACTTGAAAAGCCTCCCTGACACACAATTAGCTGAAGAGCTCATGCACTTTGGATCTTCAATTCGAGGCACAAGACCATATTGGAACAAGTGCCGTTATGAGCTAACAAATATGATCAACCAAATAGGGTCTCCCACTCTATTTTTCACATTGAGTGCAGTAGACACAAAGTGGCCGGACTTGCAACGATTGCTCTCAAATGACACAATAGTGGAAATGCAAACAAACAAACAACATTTGGACAATGTAATCAATAATCCCCACACCACATCATTATATCTGCACCAACGATTTACAGTATTCCGTGAAGAGGTCATCCAAAGACTTCTTGGTGCAAAAGATTATTGGTATAGATATGAATGGCAACATCAAGGCACTGCACATGTGCATGGATTCCTCTGGCTCAAAAATGCACCAGACATGGATAAAATTGATTGGGATAACAACACAGAAGTTGAACAGGCAAGGAAATTCTTCAATAAGTATGTAAGTGCTTGGAACCCTCACCTTGCTTCACTTAGAAACAACACAGTCTACCATCCCCAACATGATGACCCATGCTTGCTAGACATAGCTCAGATATTAGCTACAACTCCCTCTCATGACTATGAGGAGATTATCAATAGTGTCCAGAGGCACACAAAATGCAAAGAGGGAACATGCTTACGCAAAAAGGGGAAACAACTACAGTGTCGATACAAAGCTCCATGGAAAGAAAAAATTATATCTACCTTATCATGTGATGATAATGGGAAGAAAGAATATGCAACTGTAAGAAATGATGATAGGCTAAACGTACATAATCCATAAATGCTTTTGATATGGAGAGCCAACATAGATTGACAACCAGTTATCTCATGAGCACTTGTACTAAAATACATTGCCAAGTATGCATCCAAAGTAGAGAGAGCATCTGAGTCTTGTATTGGTATGTTAACAAAAATATCTGCATGCCAGAGAACAAATGACCTAGTTATCACAACATTTCAAAAATTCATGGCCGAGCTTGTTGCAAAGCGTGATATAGGGGCACAGGAAACATGTCATATGCTTCAGAAATTACCGCTCGTTGTTTGTAATCGACCATTCACATATTTGAATGTTGGTCGAAAAGTGTTCCAACGAATAACAAGACAAATAGATGAAATCCACCTCCATAAGAGCTACCTGCATTCCTACATTAATCAGCCTGAAGAAATAGAAACAATAACACTACTCGAATCTGCAAGATCTTTCTCCTATTATGCAAGGCGCAAAGGATGCAAATGGAAAGAGAGAGGTAAATACGATTGTTAATGTTTTCCCAAAGTTCTATAGCATCCCAAAGGAGGATGCAGACAACTTTGAATCTTTTTGCTGGAGTGAGCCACTACTATACAAACATTTTCGAAGCATAGAAAGCGAGGTAGGGCTTACTAAGGATACAATTATTGCAAATTGGAAGCAAATGTATACAACCAAATATGATGTATGGCATGTTAATTGCACAATTGAAATGGAAGAAACCACTGAAGAAGAAGATGGCAGTGATACAGAGATGGCCACAAGGAACACAACAAAACTTAACGAATGGGAATTGTTTTCGCAAATGGGTCCCTCAAATAATGTGAGTCTGAATGAACTTCAGATGCTTGGTAGGCGTGAGTTTGATAGCAACAATAAATGGGATCAACTAGCGGTACCCCAATATCTTCATGAAATTGCCACCCAGTTCATACCCATGAAAAAGGCATGCAACAAAGAAGAGACTATGGCAGGCAACTTGGATGTCCTAGACTATAAACTATCAGCACAACAAAAACTAGCACTCACAATTATCATTGACCATAGTGAGTGCCCCTTAGAAAAACCATTGCACATGGTTGTTCAAGGAACAACAGGTACGGGAAAATCGTACCTAATTGCTTGCATAAGAAAAGCACTCACAAGTAAGAGCCCAGAACCAAAAAGCCAACTAATCACATTAGCTCCTACAGGGGTGGGTGCATTTAACATTCATACATCAACTATACATTCAACACTCTGAATCCCTATTAAAGAAATGAACCCACTACAAGGACAGACATTAACAACATTTCAAGAAGATATGAAACATATAAGATACATTTTGATTGATGAGATGAGTTTCATAGGCCCAAAGTTTCTACTGAAAATAGACACAAGACTACGTGAGGCTTTCCCACATTGACAACATCTACACTTTGGTGGAGTGTCTATAATATTGATCGGTGACCTCGCCCAACTACCACCCGTAATGGACAAACCTCTGTACACATCCCACTCAACTGCAAAAACACTATGGAACAAATTTACAACTGCTGTCACCTTACAAACAGTCTTTCATCAACAAGGTGAGACTCCAACACAACGAAGATTCCGTCAACTATTGCAAAACATACATAATGCAGAAGTAGGAAAAGAAGATTGGCAACTTTTAATGACACGTACAAATGACCAACTCACATCAAGAGAAAAAGAAGAGTTCAAAAATTCAATGCACTTGTTTGCTACCAATGATTTAGTTGGTCTACACAATAGAAGAATGTTAAAATCATTGAACCACCCAATTGGAATCAGTGTTGCAGCAAGCACTCGAGGTCGAATGGATAATGTAGCTAATGATGACCAACTTGAAAAAGAAGTATTGCTTTGTAAAGGGCAATGCATCATGCTCACATCCAACATATGGACACAAGCAGGACTGGTGAATGGAGCTCTTGGCGAAGTTGTTGAAATTATTTATAGTCTAGGTTCCAAATCGCTAGATGTTCCCATGTATGTTGTAACAAGGTTCGATACCTACAGCGGGCTGCCATGGAACAAGCTTGACCCCAAGAGCATACCGATAATACCTATTTCCCTGGGAAATAGAAGGCAAATACCGATCACAATGGCATGGGCTATTACCATACATAAAGCTCAAGGCCTAACACTGCAAAAAGCAACAATTGATATTGGTAAAATAGATAGGTAGGGACTAACATTTACAACCATATCTAGAGTTCAATCATTAAATGATCTTCGAATTCAACCACCATTCTCTTTTGAAAGATACTCCAAAATTCAAACCAATCCATTTGCAATCATAAGGAAACGAGAGGAGTCTCGCTTACAACAACTATGTCTCTCCTAAATCAAGGTACGTAACTCTCGTTCCTATCTATCTACTATCTCTCCCAAATTTCCATGGTTCATCAATACCATTGTTACAAATTCCTCTCTTGCAAAACTCTCCTCTGAGCACTTACAAATCATTACACAATTCACACTTCTAAGCTTAAAATTCGTGCTACAATTTGACTACATCAACGCCTTATCTACACACCTCACCACCTCGTTGCTTTCGTTGTGTAGGCCTTGAAGACAAATTGCAAAGATCACAAAATCTCATCACTACAAAAAAAATTCACCGCTTCTACATGTTCGTGACTGTATATCGACCTATCGGCGTAAGTATTGCACCTCATTGGGGTGCAAGTGCTAGTTTTAAACTAATTTTTAAGACAACATAATTATTGTTTGGACTTAGGTGTATGTTGTTACACATTGTCTTGTATGTATTGAAATGAATCTATTTATTTTTAGCCGAAACAAGGACATCAATACCTAGTGCACACAATTTTTCAGATTTTTTTGTCTATTTTTTCACATGTGTGGAAAAATATCTTAATGTTTGTTGAAAATATGCATTCACAAGAAATAAAAGATAGATATTCAAAGTTATACTTTTTGGAGAGCTTATAGTAATGGATACATGCTTAAGAAACATAATTTCTAAATGACTATATTTGATCCCTTGAAAGATAAATAAAAAATGGGTTTTTGTTAGCATTTTGATAGATACAAAGGATACTCCATAATGGGTATGATTGAAGACTAGAGGGGTTCTATCCAAGGGGGTATTATATAAGCCTCTTCTTGATTAAAACCCTTTAGATGGAACCCTTCAAGTCTTAACTAATTATTTTTTCTAAAGAGTATGTGATTTTAGGCAAAAATTAGGATGTCCAAAATTTGGGACCCATTATTGTGGGATCACCCTCCTAGATTTATAAAATAGGATTGAAGTGCTTGGAACTCATATTGCTAAAATTACAACTTATTCAACTTTCTCCCTACCTCACATATTCTATGTGCATCGAATCCCCCTTAAGATTTATAAGACTACTAATTATTGCTATTGAAGGAAAGTGCATTGTTAGTGTAATGACAAAAAATGTACTCCTTTGCATTTTTGTATTTTTTTGGTTGCTCCTTGTTAAATTAAGCTTAATATGACCTTGATTTAGTGTCACATTAGGTCTTGGGCCCTTGTAAATTAAATGGACCTAATGGTACCTTATTCTAGGTGTTTTAAAGTGTTGTACCGCATTTTCACACTAATATAGGGTTTTATTAATAAATTGGGCTTCTTTATGTTTTAATTGGCCTTATTTTACATCCATAGGCCTTAATTAATGTATATTTCCAAGGATAATCTTGACATAAACCAACATACAATCATAAATAATGTGCTTTTGAATTGTATGACTAGATTTAGTGATCTGGGACTCATATGCCACCTTCGACATATGATTCCCACCTAAGTTTCGGGGTCTCGATCCTAGTTTTGCATAAATCTAAGACTTTCTTGAAAAATGTGTCCAAAAGCCTAGCCTAATGGGACTCATATGCCATAATAAACATATGAATCCTGTGTGGCTTAAAATTAAATTAAATTCAAATTCTTGGTAGGATTTTATCCTCCTATATTTGATGTCATCTTGTAGTGTTGTAATTTTAGGAAGTTTGGCATAAACAACTATAAATACAAGGTTATTTCACTCATTTTATCCTAAGACTTTCATGAGAGCATTCCTAATAGAAAATTTGTGATTACAAGAGCATTCAAGAGTTTACAAGAGAATTAAAGAGCATGCAAGATTTGATTATCAAGTGTTTTAGATTATTATTCAAGTATCAAGCATCATGTCAAAGTCATCACACATCATGTTTGGTTTTGAGATAACATTTGTGATATAGAGTTTCATGATTCAATCAAGTATTTAATTCAAGATCTATTACATTCAAGCAAGAGTCAAGATCTACATCCATTAGAGCCATCTCATACATGTTTGCAACACTTTATTCTTAGGGTTTGGTGAGTTGAAACATAGAATTTTTTTCATTCATCATTCCTTCATTTCATTATAAGGTTTGATTACCAAAATAGGGTTTGACCAAGGCAAACCCATTTCTTCTAGAAAAACAACATTTTCCCCTCTCTTTAGTGTGTTATTTGCAAACCTAGGTTGAAGACATATTGAAGAGAAGATTGGAGGAAAGTTGTCAAGTGTTTAAAGTTGTCAAATTTGTGACATCATCTACAAGATCATTGAAGGACGTCTACAAAGAAAAATTTGATATTTTAGATCCAAAAATCGGGTTGAGAAGACAAACCAGAGGTTGAAGAGAAAATTTTGATCCCGATCCTCTGAAAAAGAAAAAAATAACTGATACACCACTTCTAGCGTATGAGTCCTAGTACAGTGAAATTTAAAGTTTTCATGAGTTCCAAACTTGTATTTGCTAGATTTATGTTTTTGCCCAGAAACCCTAATCTAGGACTAAATCACCCAAACTGGCGTATGAGTCCCACTAGACATTAAATTCAACATTTTTAGCATTCAAGTCTTCAATCAAATTGCAATAGGTTTTTAGGTGCCCCTTTTTGCTTCTTCTACTATCTATTTAGTTTTGCATCCATTTCTAGGTCATTCAGTGAAGTCTTGCATATCATTAGGTTTGACCATTAGGTTTTGCATGTTACTAGTCTTTCCAAGCCCTATCTTGGTGGTGAACCCCTCTTTAGTCATTTTTCATACCCTATAATATCCCTATTGTAGATCTCTTCCCTTCATTTCATCCCTAGCTTGAGATCTCTAGGGGTCTCTTTGAATGTTATGTTAGCGAAATAGGAGGGTCTCATCTCCCTTGTTCCATCTTCCAAAAAGCTGGAACCCTATTTTCAACATTACAGTTAGTACTTTGAAGTGGTATAAAATCGTTATCTACAATATCAAATTCCTTAAGAAAGAGGAAATGATACATATTGCAATGAATTAACAACAAAATCATGCCACACCAAGGTTCTAGATCAAATAGAACCTTGCACACTGAAACTTGCCTCACCCAAAATAATGTTTACAAAACCTAATTTCTTAAACAATTACAAAAAAATATTGGAACCAAACACTTTTATGTTTGAGATGCTTCTCTTTCTTCACATTCTTGCTACACTGCACTTTGAATAACTCCCTACCAACTAGTAGGAAATATCACACCAATTCCATTTTAATTTTAAATTATACCACTTCAAACAAAATATTCACCCATGTTGAATAATTACCATTACGTCTCCACTAATTTCATATTTAATCTCCAATAATGTGAAAAGAACACATCAAATTGCATTAATATCCTCTAGTACTAAACCATCCCCATCCCTCCTATTAAAACCTTCCCACTCAAACTCAGTGTTACTTTTGTTTAAAATGACTATACACAAGATCACCTTTAAAATTCTTTAAATCAAAACTAACTCAAATTATAAATCCAAATGCATCATCAAAGTTCAATTTTACATATTTTTTGTTAATTTAACTTTTTTTTTGTCAAATAATATAGTGTCAAACATTAATATTATTCAACATTAAAAAAGTCATTTTTATTAATTAGTCAAGGAAAAAAACTATATAACAAGAGTCAACATATACTACATCATCTAACAGACTTGAAGAAAAGAGGAATCTCATGAATTCCACAATTTATTCTTGAACATTTTCATATATATGATAGAGAACTATTTACCAATGCCAATTTAATTTTTCCAAACTAATTATATAACAAATACACATCTATTAAATCATATAATTGTCAATCTCTTACAATAAACATTTTAAGTTCAAAAAATCAAGGACAAGATGAAATCTTAGAGATGACTAAATAATCTGTTATGCAACAGGCGACAATATTATCCAGAAGAGGTCCACAAAACAATTAATCACTTGACCTGACCGAAGCCATGATTGATCAGCTAATACGAATAATGACATAATGTGTCATCTAAATTATTAAACATTATTTCTGTTGCAACGATACAACATTGGCAAATACAGAAGCAACATAAAGCAAATATTATAACCTCATTTACGCTCCTCCCCTCCAGCTGTCTTCATCGCTTTCATCAGATTGTCTACTGCGACCAAGATTTCAGTGACTAAATGGGAGAACGCTGGCTTGTCAGCCGCCGCGTCGATGGTGTCCATCCACGCCTTCTTGCACTGCTCCTGAGTCACGGTAACATTCTTACCGTCTATGTCTGTGTCGTTCATACTCTTGATGGCGGCCATCATTGCCTCCTCATTGCGGAAAGTCACGAAGCCGAACCGGGAGTGATTTACGACCTACACAAATAAGAACTCAAATCATAAGATCCCATAAAGACATTCATCATGAACGGTCTTGAAGACACAAATCCATCTAAGAATTAATAACAACGCAAAATACTTTTATAATCTGAAGAATAAAAGGACGAGTATTTAAACGGCCATTACCTTGTGCTCAACGAGCTCGCCAAACTCCCTGAAAGAGTTAAGAAGGCTGCGATCATCGGTGGTGTGGGCAAGCCCACTCACACGGCAGCGAAACTCATTTTCAGATGAAGACATTTTTAGATAGATACCGCCAAAAAAGCAGATAAGAAAATATGCTGTCTGATCGAACAAAGAAATAAAAGAACCAGAGAACCAACAGAAAGACGTGAGGAGCAGTCAAGATAGCACAAGATACCCTTTGGCCTGCTTCGTCCACTTCTTATAGTTCCTGATCTACTATTCCTAACCCAGGTCGGCCTCAACCACAGCGTTTAGTCTATCGTGAGCGGACATGCCGGCCCCTATTTTATTTTATTTCATCTGAATTTTCCCGCAAGTCTTCAATTCCATGAAATAATCGTCGCAGTCCGCAAATTTTAAATTTTTGTTGAAATTGTCACTTAAAAAGGAAAACATAAGTATAATATTTTCTTAGCCATCTCGATGAACTTATAATCCTGCAAAGTGTGAACAGAAATCTGATCTTGGATAATTTTTATCCACATGCACATGGATTTGCCTCAAGGTGTGAAAAGAGTAAGGAATCTTCAACTAGATACGTAATATATACAACATCCTTTTACTCACATGTTCTTGGATTCCTGGCAAATATTTTAAAGTGATGATATTGCAGACTTTCGATAAATTCGAATTCCAAATAAGGCGTACAGAGATACTTCTGCAGTCGTCACATCTTTTGGAAGCAATAGACTTGTCAAATAATGATATTTTTTAATGTATTTTTGAGGTGTTTAACTCTTCAGTCGGAAAAATCACAACATCGTGGTTGGCGTGTCTGTAGAAACAATGCCTAAACGGGCTCCCAGTTTCCAGACAATGAGAGTACGCAATGAAGGGCTTGGAATATGCAACCTTTTACGGGCTTTGTTTAAATAAGAAAATTTCCCTTTCCTTTGGGAATGGAGTATTGTTTGAATGTTCAACGCTTTACTTTCAACACGTGCCATTCGATGGCGATTGTGGTTTGTAAGGTCGACGGTGTATCATTTATTAGCTACGATAGAACATGTCAAATCCATTTTTTTAGTCATTCCGATGAACTTATAATCCTGCAAAGTGTGAACAGAAATCTTATCTTGGATAATTTATTATCTAAATGCACATGGATTTCTGTCCATGAATAAAGAGATGCAAGATTATTTTGTCCATAATGTGGAAGCAGTTCATTCATTGCTTTTCAAAGTTTTTTCATTCCAAAATGACTACAAAATAATATATTCAAATGCTAAAATTATTACACACAAGTTATTTCAGACCCAATCAACACAAATATAAAATGCAAACACTTGAATATGGATAGAAAATAAATTGATACTCACTGCAAAAATGATATATTGGGATTTACATTTTCAATATTCAATATTTGTACATTTGAATTCACATATATCTTCTTATTAGTTCCTGCAATGGAACTATAGCGGAGGGGAAAATATGTAATTAGTGATTAAATTTTCTTACTTCTATCAATCAAAAACATCAATTTTGTTAACTTCTGCTTCAATGTTTGCAATATTATAATGGTTCAAACAAATCATTTTTTACACACCATAGAGAAATAAATAATTTATTTCCATTCTCATTGTACTAGATTTTCTATTTCAAGAAAAGTGAAAGCACAAAACTCATAAAGAGTAAAATGAGTGACGGGTGGTCTATTTTTTTTGCAATTTTTTAGCGTGTTTTAAGAAGTCACCATTTTTTTTCCAAGTTTTATGTTTTATAATAGAATTTACTTCTTAATTTTTTGACAAGTTGAATTTATTATTAAAAATGTTTTATTATTTTTAACTTTTAATAAATTATACAAGACATTTCAGAATTTATATTTAATTATTTTAATTATTAAAACTATGAACTTAAAATAATAATTAAGTATCAAGTTAGGATTATATTTATGATTATAATTATATTATTTTTAATTAAATTAGAATCACCAATAAAATTAATTAAAGGAAGATTTATTTATTTTAATTAGAATTAAAATTATAGTATTATTTAGTTTTTGAATTTTTTTTTTTTTTTTTAATTATTTTTTATGGGTAAGTTCTACCAAAGGGGGTAAATCTCATAACTTTACATTTGCATAGCATGAAAAATGGAAGGAGTTACATTTTCTATATAATTAATCATATTCCTTCATTGGAGTTGTAAGTGCACCAAGGGTATGCATCTTCAAATTATTTTTTTTTGGGCCTTCACATTGTTGGATGTCTTTACCATCTAATCTAGTTATATTTTTGTCATATCCTTCATCAATTTTACATTAAAGGAAGGAGTATAAGGGTATATTGAGTTCTTCTGGTTGAGATACCTATTAAAAAAGGATACAAAATCCTTCCTAAAGGAGCACTTCAACTATAGACTTAATGGATGCCAAGAGTTGATCCGCATACATAGCTTGGCGATGACAAAGGTAAAATTGCTACAAGAAAATGAACCCGTAGATTGACACATGAGAGATATGACCTGTCATTATTTTTGGCATAAGGTTAATTTATTTTCATTACACTATCGAGCCAATATTTTGTATGATGTAATAATTGTCCAGAATCATATGCTGAAAAGACCTATTATATGTGTTAATTCCTAGAATTATCAAGAAATGAATGCATCTAGCATCCTCACCTCCCATTTCCTTTGATCTTGCTAGAATTATCAAGCTGAAGATGGGAAAAATCCAACACCATATGAAATGGAGACTCCAATCTTCCTTAAAAGAAAGAAGAGCCAACTTATCTTCCTTGGGAAAATTGCTGAGAAGTGGCTAAAAAAGGTATTACTATAAAATGATCATTTGACAATTTAAGCTATCAAATTTATTTTGGGAAAAGGATTTCTAGTTTCCATGGAGAGATATCGTGTCAATACAGATATCTCTACCTATTTTGTTACATCATCGTTAGACCTTCATGTAGCAAAGGAGGTGGTTGCTGAAATGACCTAATAAATTTTTATCCAAATTTACTCGGCAGGTTGGATGAGGTGATTACGACCACTCATTTGAGCATCAGAATACCATGACCTAGAGACCTAGAGCGCCATATGGATCCAAAGACAATGTCTAAACCCTTTTTGTTGGATGTCTCTAGAGAATAATATTGGGGACATCATTTCAGGTGAAAGTGGGTTATGATTTCCTAAAAAATCTTTATTACTACATGCCAACAAAATATTGTCAATGGTTGACAAACTTCATCAACTTTGACGAAGACTAGGGTATGAGGGTGACACCAACATATTTTTGAAGCAGGAATATTATAGAAACTATTTATTTGCCTACTGCTAATATATGACTTTTGATATGCATTATGGTATCTAATGCATTTATGTTGTTGCATGTATTTTCTATTTTTTAAATGGTTGCGTTCTTTTGAGTTCTTAATTCCATGGTATTATTGAAAGGTGTTTTCATATAAAAACATTAAACCCTAGATTTCTCTCTAGGGTTTTTTAAACAAGTTTTTTATTATTATAAAATATTAACCCTACCTATTGAGCAATATAATTTAGGAGTCCTTGAAAGTGACTGAAATTACATGTTATGCTTGTTAGAATAATTTAATTTTTATACTACAAATATATGGTTCTAGATAATCATGATGGTATCTAGTATATTTATGTTGTACTTGTCATGTATACTTCCATTTTTGTGAAATTTTATTTTAGATTCCAATATAATTTTAAAAGGTCGTTCATTTATATGCCATATAATCTTCCCAATACTACATGGACAAACCCATGTTCTTCTAGGGCTATTCCCCACCAAGGTTAATAAATATTAAAAACCTATAGAATAAAAAATGTTTGGTGGTTATTACGGCTTTTGGAATGAGATAGGGACAAGTATTTGATTGGTAACTCAGGTTTAGCCAAGACCCTAGATTAATTTGAGGAATTCAGGCAATGTTCACCCAACTATTGTTGGGTCAATTACTTGGTACATTTCAAAACTCAATCCTTAGAGCTCTTCATGCAATTATCAAAAAAATAATAATTTATATGAGGTTCAACAACTAGAAATCAACCTCATAATGATTTAACATTTTAGTGCATTGAGTTTTGAATACACTTTTGCTTTTGCTCCTAAATCCATTAAATTTTCCTATAAAAAGAATCCATTTTAATTATTGGGTTATCTATTTTTAAATGAAATGGTAGCATTGCATTCAAATTCTAAATTGCAAGATAATATTGGAAGGGACATTCATTTATTTCCCTTGAGAAAAACAACTTTTTTTTGTTCTAAAATCTAGTCCCTACCCATTCAGGAGGATATTCAAGGATTCCTTTCATGACATCAACCCCTTGTGATGCCATAAGGTTGGTATCCAATCATGGAAATTCCCAGAAGGTGTCAAAATATCTAAAAGAAATCAATGAACCTTGGCTTTAATGGCTAAATGTCCATACCTTTCAAAATGAAGGATTTCTTTTGGACTCAATGGACTTAATGAGTTAAATCATTATATTGTGTCTTTTTATGCCTTGGATTTGTGATACCATGTAATACAAAAGTAGCTATAATTTTGTTTGAGAAAATATGTATGAATATTTTTATCGTGGTTTGGAAAATTTAGGTTATTTCCAAAGCCCTAGTTTAAGTACTTTGCATTCACAGAGAGATTATATCCCAATGTGACCACAACAGTTTGTTGTATTATGGATTTATAAGCCTTAAAGTTTTAGTTACCTTGATATACGAAGGCATTTTCACCTAATAAATTTGTTTTATAAAATGTATATGAGGGTTTCTAATAATTTTGAGAGAAAACCTTAAACATTTAAATAGAGAGCAAGGGTAATTCACATATTTGAGAAAAAATATTTCATTGTTGTAGAAAGCAAGGTCAAGTGAAATCAAAGAAAATACTTAGACATGGCAACCTAAACCTCAATACTAGATCGCCACTTCTATCTTACAACTCTCATTTTAAATTTTGGGTTTTTTTATGAATTATGAATCCCTTGATTTTAGCATATGGATTTTAAAGAGGTGAAAAAAGGACATGATAGGAAACCAAGTTTATTATTATGGATAATTATGTTTCCAAGACTAGAAAATAGGGTCTAGTTGTTTTATGGGGACCATACACACTATCAGGATAGTGTGCAAGGGGTATGAGAGAGAGATAGGCAAAACCAAGGGTAAAGTACAATAAACTGAAGCTTAGAGGCTTGCATCATTTTTATTTAATATCCGCATGAGACATTAGCATTAGGTAATGTAACCTAGCACTCAAGCATACCATGGTTTTTGGACATAAAAAATTGGTTTGGTTTAAGAGATGTAGGGTGGTATATGTTCTATTATTTTGCTACTTTTAGTTTATTTAAAACTTGTATTATACTACTCTTTTTAGTGTAATAGGATATTGTTTGATTTTTTTGGGATTTTCCACTTCTTGCTACCACTAAGCCTTGTTTGTTTCTTTATTTGCAACCCTTCTAATCCTTTCCAATTCCTAGGATTTTTTGACAATTCCATCACTGCCAAATCCGTTCATTTTAGATAAAACTATTGTTTCTAGGCCATCCCATATATTTGATTGACTGCTAGCTTTAGATATTTCAGATTGATCAATACCATGGTTTAGCAATAGATCTACTACTCTATTTACTTCTAAAAAAATATGGCTAATCAAGTGTACCTATAGTTCTTGCAACTATTCTCTTATTTTGTGTAATTTGGATTGCAGATTCTAGTCAGATATTTATCCATTTGTAATGGAATTTATTTTGATTGTCGAATCACATTCTAGCTCTAAATTTTTCAATCCTTTTTCTTTGCATAGTAATAACCCCCTTCATAAACCTTCAATCTCTACTTCATTATTTGTGGATATTAGAATTTTAGCTTATAAGGCTACCACTAATTAGCCCTTCTCATTACATATAATGCATCCAATTCTTGATTTCCTTGGATTTCCTCTAGAGGCCTCATCTACATTTAAATTAAATCTTCCCCTTGTAGGAGGTTCCATTTTTCCTTCAATATTTTCACCTCAAGATCCGAAGTGAACTAGAAGAAAGGAGGAACCTTGAGAAAATTCAATCTCTTCATAAGGACATCATCCCATAATGTAAATTTTATTTTCCTCTATAATTTAATATGAGAGTTCATCCATTCTACTACATTCCTTTCTATTATGGATGCTACTTAACTTAATTACCTACTCTTGTCCTAAAATATTCTTCTATTTCTTTCTTTTCATATGTTCCAAATCATGATTGATGGAGCTTCTTGCCATATTTGGCCCCAAATTGCTTCATTTTTTATGGCCAACTTATAATAAAATCCCATAGTTTATCACTTCTCAGAGTAGCCCATCCTAGTCTTTCTAGTAGAAAGTCCCAACCTTGCACGACATACGGGAAAATTAGAAGGATGTGAGATGATCTGCATTTTTCTTGACTATTATTGTACCCAATGCACCATTTGGGGCCTTCAATACTAATTGTCTTTAGATGATCGACAATCTGAATCCTACCATGGAGATCTATCCATGTGAAGGAACCTCAAGAGGTTAACAAGTTATTTGGTAAGCCTCATGTGCTACCTTTCTAATGTTGGAAGACTTTTCATCTAACCTCAAAGTTCACTTAACACTTGGCATCAAGGTTGATGACTTGGTCAAATAGGTTGTTGGTTTTCACATGCCAAGTGATCCTAAGGTTGACACATATAGGAAACTTGTCTTATCATTTATGTCACTTCATGGAGCACTTGTCAATCCACATCATAGGTTGATTTCCCTTTCCTTTCCAATATATGCAAGGATTTGTACTCATTATAATCTAGGTTGACTAAAATAGCTCATATTGTTAACTTATCCTTGTATCTTATCCCCATGATCTTCTAATTCTAATATAAATCATACCTCCACATGAAAGAAGCTTCACCTATTTTTGAATATGCCCATTTTATTTCAAGATTTACTTTAAATAAATATAATTTTTCCTTAATTTTCTTTTTCATCACCCATTTTTTCCTAACAATATTTTTTTGCATGAACATAACCAAATTTTTTAATGATGTCAAATTTTATATGCAATTACTTCTCCCTATCATGCTCCCATTTGCAAATATTAAACATACATCTATGAAAATTTAATCTTCTTTTTCATTCTCCACTAGTTAAATGATGATTTTTTTTTTATAACTAATCATTTTAGAAATACTTTAGATTCAACTAATACTTTATTTTTATTTTATTTATCCACTTTTTTATGAAATTCAGTCATTTTTAAAATAATTTTTTTGAGGTGGGTTCATTAATATTTTTATTCTCCATACCTCAAGAGTCACTATCAAATCATGTAAAATTATTGATGGTATAGGATGATTTGCTACATTACACAAATTATCAAAATACAACATTATGCTTTTATACTTTGTGAACATTATTTTCCACTTTCACAAACACAATGCTACTTGAAATTTATCACAAATTGAGAACTATAGAAAAAAAAAAAATCTCACCATCAAATTATCAATAATTTTTTTTTTTATTATCATCTCTAATAATTAAACTAAACAAGAATATCAAAAAAATAAATTATAGATCCCTAATGTATAGATGCATCACTACTTGGAATCTTGTGCAACAATGAAATATAAATAAATAAGAGGAGTCTTATATTTATTTCAAAATACATAAATTATTATTTACCTCTTGTTGATTTGATAATATATACATTTTATTGTTTATATCTCACTAAAAATAATTTCAAGAGATTCACTAATAAAAACATGTATTCTATTGTAGTGAAAGTATTTTGATGTAAATCTTATATAAATATCAGGAATTTTTTTAACACCCACTAGACCAATTTATCTTAAACTCTTGGTATGTTTGCCTCTTTAATATTTCATTCTATTTATGAGAATTGAATAGGCCAGTCCAAATTACTCTGTATTAAAGAAAAGCCATGTCAATTACCCCAAATTTTCTATTATCCATATAAACTAATTTATCTTAAACTATAAAGATGCTATTGTACCTCAATTTTTTTTAATAAACCTTTATTTTGTCTCACCATAAAACAAATGTTATGTTTCTTGGGTCAACTCACAATACCATGCCCCTCTTTTTAAGCAAAGTAGGACACTAAAATCAACATTTTCACCAAACTTTCACTTTATTAAACCTATACCAACTAAACCATTAATAATTTTGAGATGATATAAACTAGTGATTTGTGTAAATTTTAAATATGTTTTATTAAAAAAATCTAGAAATAAATTGTGAATTTTCTAATGCAAATTTTAATAACTTACTTTTTATAGCAAGCAACATTTTTGAAAAGTGACATTTATGCTATCAAGCACAATTTTTTTTTATTGAAAGGATATTTTTTTATAATATTTTGTTACATGTGTTTTTTAATTAATTTTTCAAGATAGTGTAATTCTAAATTTAAGACACAATAGTGTGTCTCACTTTTGGGACATGTTGATTTTTACTTGAAATCACTTTTTCAAGAAAAAATTAATGATTTAAGCCTTGAGTGATTCCATCTAAGGGGTTTTAATTCAAGAGAGATAGATAAGACCCTCTTAAATCAAATCTCCCTAGATAGAAAACCTCTAGTATTAAATCATACCCACAATGGAGTCTCGTTCAAACCTATAAAAATACTGGAAAAAATAAACACTTTTTCTTTATCTTTTGAGGGATTAAATAGCATCATTTATAAATTATATTTTGCAATATTGCATCCCTCAAAACTATTGGTAAAATGCATAAAACTTAAATGGATTATTATTTGAGGAATACATCTATATTTATATTGCATAGAGTAAGTGGTGTAATTGAAGTTTAACGGAGGTGATTGAATGAAAAAATTAATTAATGGTATACATTTGCAAACCTGTCAATATATGTAATGTAATATAAGCATATTTTAATAATGCTAACATTCCAACCCTTATTACATTGTTCATATAAATGTATCCCTAAAACCTTAGAACCCATCTTGCCAAGGGACCCCCCCATAAGGCTTACATACAAAAACTTGCTAATAACAAACTACATAAACATCTATGTGAAGATCTTTCTTTGAAGAAACAAATTTTGAATCAGGTGGAAATCCTCCAAGTTGCCTCGTAACCCTTGTAAAGGTGTAGCTTTGAGATGAATTCTAAAGTTCATCCTCCCATAAAGTCCCGAATCACAAACTATAATTATTGGACAACCATCCTTCGAGATGTCTCCTCGACCCTCGCAAAGGTATAATCATTGGTCTAGTTTGTAATTATTAGACAACCATCCTCCAAGTTTTCTCCATGACCCTCATAAAGGTATAATCCTTGGTCACAGTCTCGTGAACTCTCTAGACAAGAATCCATATTGAGCTCTTCACCAAACCCCATACCTATCTCCAAAAAATAAGCCTCACAATATATTTATTCTTCAAATATGTTAGCAGTAACAAGAATAAGCAAAAAATTAAAGCCAAAATAGCTTCTCATGCAATGCATCATCTCAAAGTGAGAAGCTAACTTGAGATGATGGAAATTGCTCCATCTTTCGGTGCCACCAGCCTCCAATGTGATCTTCTTACACCCTATCCATTTGATTTCTTCGATGAATCTTTGGAGACCCCAAAGTTACCACTAATAAGAGATGCATTCAAATGACTAGGTAACCATTAAGAATCCTCATATATTATAAATAAATAATTGACAGGTCCTCATCCTCTTGGCCTTCGGATAACTCTCCTTCCCTTTCCTCACCAAAATACTAGTGCACATAGGCACACTTGGCACACAAAGTCATCAAAACACTATTGAGAGGCATAATCAAGTTTGAATTAAAATTCCACAAATTTCACAAATTGACCTATAGACTCCATAGAGATAAATCTTCTACATTTTTCCGATCAATCTATCTTAACAAACTACCAAAAATAAACTTTACCTATAGACCCTTTTATGCACAAAATCTGCAATATTTATGACATAAATGATTATTCAAATTGCTGCCCTAACTTTGTTGCATTAATATTCCTTTTACACTATTTAGGAGTCGTGTGATCCTCATTCATCACCTAGCTTTTACACATCTATTCAACATGCTTTTTCCAAACATTAATGAGGATTATGAGTCTAGTCTCAATGTTTGAGGCCCGATACTTGTAACCTCTCAAGCCATTTACAACAATCTATCCACTCCTCTAAAAATATCCGAAAAAGTTATCCCAAGTAATATTTTCACCAAATCATTTCAGGAAAAACAAACCTATTCCAAACATTAAGAGATTTAATGTTGCAACTCAGAAACAAGAACACTACCCTATGAGGATTGGCAGCAGTGAGTGGATATTTTGAGAAGCGTTAATATGATTATGAGGTAGCTCTGAAATCTTACTCTCCAATGGTTGACTTCGTCAAAATAAATATTCCTTTATTCATCATCTAGGAGCAGGCTGACTTCCCCAATAGTAACAATGGCCAACATGATGTACAGTCATCTCATATTCTTCACTCATCCCTGAAACAAAAGAATTGATGCTTCATCTCCATGCACCTTCTTCTATTGATCTTCTCCGAGATCATTATCATTCCTTGCTTGCTAAAACATCAAAATCCATTTTCTCTTGAAGCCCTCTAATCACGCCTAACACTTAATGCCTCTTCTACATAGTTACACACCTTCTTCGTTTTCTCTGTCCATCACACACAAGAACATAACCATTGTTGCTTTGATACCATATGTTGGTAAGATGCATAAATCTTAAATTGATTCTTATTTGAGGAATACATCTACATTTATATGACAGAGTAAGTGGTGGAATGGAGGTTGAATGGAGGCGGTTGAGTGAAACAATTACAATTGATTAATTGTATACATCCGCACACCTGTCAATATATACAATGTACTATAACTAGATATTACTAATAACGCTAACAAAAATGAGCTTTCCAACATATATAGTTTTGATATGTTTTCATTTTATCAAAATGAGCTTTCCAACATGTATAGTTTTGATATGTTTTCATTTTATCTTGTATTTAATTTTCAAATTTTACCCAACAAATGAAATTGAACCACATACACGTATGTCCAAATTATAGTTACAGCGACTTCATAAATTAATTAAAAATATATATATAACAAAAAATTATGAAAAAATATCATTTCCCTGTTGAGAATCTATATTTCAAAAATTATAATTTTATCATTTATAAAAGTTACATTGCACAACACAAACATTACTTTCATATTTAATCTCCAATAATATAAAAGGCCACACATCAAATTACATTAATATCCTCTAACACTAAATACGACGGTAACATCCTCCACCAGTTGTACAATCCTCCCCTCCAGCTCTCTTCACCGCTTTCATCAGATCGTCTACTGCGACCACGATTTCTCTGACGAAATGGGAGAACGCTGGCTTGCCCGCCGCCGCCTCGATGGCGTCCATCCGCGCCTTCTTCGACGGCTCCTGAGTGACGGTAACATTCTTACCGTTTATGTCTCTGCCGTTCATAGCCTTGATGGCGTCCATCATTTCCTGCTCATTGCTGAAAGTCACGAACCCGCACCTTCCAGTTTCGTGGTGATCTACGATCTACACAAATAAAAACAAATCATAAGATCCCATAAAGACATTCATCATGAACGGTCTTGAAGCACCAAATCCATCTAAAAATTAATAATAACACAAAATACTTTTATAATCTGAAGAATAAAAGGACAAGTATTTAAACGGCCATTACCTTGCACTCAAAGAGCTGGCCAAACTGGCTGAAAGAGTTACGAAGGCTGCGTTCATCAGTGGTCCGGGCAAGCCCACCCACAACGCAGCGAAACTCAAATCCAGATGAACTCATTTCTAGGTAGATGCCCCCAAAAGTTCAACCGCCAAAAGCACACAGAGAACTGCAGAATGAAAGAGCACTTGAACCCGAGAACCAACAGAAAGACGTGAGGAGCAGTCAATATAGCACAAGATACCCTTTGGCCTGCTTCGTCCACTTCTTATAGTCCCCGATCTACTATTCCTAACCCAGGTCGGCCTTAACCACAGCTCTTACCCGATCGCCAGCGGACATGCCGGTCACTAGGTATTCAGTGGATTTCACCGCGGATTTTTATTTTATTTCATCTTAATTTTCCCGCAAGTCTTCAATCCCATGAAATAATCGTGGCAGAACGCAAATTTTGGCAAATTGCTAAGCAACTCTGTAATATATAAAATTTACTAAAGTTGCAAGCTGTCAATGTAAACTAGATATGATTTTTTAATATGTGTTTATAGTGAGATATAAAAATCTATGTATCAAGGAATGGAGAAAACATGTCAATTTGTTGGCATTATTCTGGTTTAAACAGCACATTCTAAGTTTTGACTTGTAAAAGTGGTGATATTGCTATCAGGATTCAACCGTGTAGTCTTCAAGTCAAACTCACTGACCCATGATTCATGAGTAGTGGTTCACAAGAACCCATCTCTCATGATAATGAATGGTCCACTTAGCATTCATTGCATCTAGGTGATGCTCACAGAGGTGAAGCATTGGTCCGTCCCGGGAGGTCACCCATCCTAGTACTGCTCCAGCTCAACCGCGCTTAACCGTAAAGTTTCCCCCAAGGTTAAACCCACTTAGCTTGCTACCCCATTTGCAAAACCTTCAGCAAGTGTTGTGCCTTATGAACCATTCATTATAGAGCCCCTTTAGCTCATCAATTGTAAAAGTGATTTATCTTAAATCAAACTAATTTGGAAGATACTAAGAGCTTGCTGAAACATGACCACACTTTGATCTTTCATTAGCAAGAAAGGAGAATACATGAACTAACACAATGGATTTCAATTATTATTCCATTGCAATAATATAGAGGACATGAATTTAATAAATGATGTGTAATTTTTCCACTTCATCATTAGGAGGTCAAGTAATTTTCATGTTAGTAAATAATATAAGAGATTTGTCCCCTAGAAAGCATTTTCCTTATCAAAATATTAAAAAAAAACAAATGAAAATATCTATATATAACTTTTTATAATATTTAATAGATATTGTGGATGATAAATAAATATAGTGAATGCATTTATATAATAGTTATACAATTATATTAAAATATTAAATAAATATTGCTTATGATAAATAATTTTAATTGAACGCTTTAAAATGTATAAATATAGTGATAAATTAATCAAATATCTATTTAGTTAGTTCACCATAGAGTAGGAGGAAAATATATTGCTAATGTTCAAGTGGGAGTCGAGTGTATGGCAATGGGTGCAAGGGTATGTGTAATAAATTTAGATTGTATAAAGAAATATGTGTGGATGCTTGTAATCATAATTCATTTTTTAAAATAGTAATTAACAAAATCCTCATCCATTATTTAACTAGCTTATCAAATGGATCCCACTATATACTTATAGGACTAATTTACTTTAGACTCTGACATCTATTTTCTAAATTTTAATTCCATAGCATCCCACAAACATAGAATCATTTCATGTTCTATATCCATAAACTAAGTCATGTTTGAACTTCAAGCACAATATGACTACCAAAATTTGATCTAGTTGTGTCTTTGTGTTCACCAATTCTAAACAAGTTAAGACCAAAATAGAGGCAATTTTTTTTTTTTGTGGGGTCTCTAACATTCATTAGAGCCAAGAATGTCATCAATATTCTATTTCTAAGAAATCAACAATTAACTCTAAGAAATCAACAATTGATAGCTCTTCCAAGGAATCAATCATTGATGATCGGTCAATGTGTAGAGTGTTTACCCAATTTACTATGGATGCAAGAATATTATGATTTCATGTTTAAGCATGATTATTTAAATTGGTATCAAGTTTTTAGAGGCATTGATGATTATTTTAATATTTGAACAAGAATATGAATATTATATTCCCTTCCTTTTGGACTTGTCATTGTGTTACACTTTTGGTTAAGGTCCACTATAGTATCAATTCTCATCTATCACTTATTCCTATAACAATATTGGGGTAAATTTAGCCCAATGATTCCTTTAATTGACTTCAATCCTTAATTACAAAAACCATTTTATCCTTGAGGTTAAAATCAACATCATAACCATTAAATTATCCGTATTTTACATATAATCTTCTATAGGTCTTCATTGATATAAAGAGTGTAGATAATAGGCTATCTAAAATATCATATGAAGGGATCTTAAGATTCACAAACTTAGTCTATGAATTTTAATGCCTCCCATTTTTAGTACGATTAATCTTAAAACTTACTTAGCCATTATCTTGTTTCCCTTGTTAATTGTGAATTTAGTTAAGCAAACTCAAAAGATGAGCTAAACTGATATCCCTCAAACCCTCTATATTACCTTTATAAAAAGTGAATAATTTAAATTTTCCCTATGCGTCAAGTGTTCTTTAATTATAAAAAAAAATTCATAAGATGTCGTGACCTCTAGTCATTGTTTGCCAATAATATTTTAGACCATTCATCTCTCAAAGTTTCTCTTGATCTAAAATGTGACTATATGAAAGAGGCCTATTGTAGATAGTTACAAGTCTAACATGATAAATCCAAAGCTAAGATCATACTATGTAAAACTTGATAATCATATCACATCTATAAAAATTATGGAGAAATATCTTATTCAAATCTAGAGCCAAGCTCTTAAGTAATAGTAAAATCAAGACATTCTCACATCTATAGTAAATCTACAAGAAACTATTGACTTTTTTTCTCGTTGAACAATAAAAAACACTCTAAAGGACAACCAACTCTTATGCTCAAGGATTTCAAGCTTAGGGGCCAAAAAATGAGAGATAGATTTAACACTTCTCTCCCCTACATTTTAGGCTCTATAGGACTTAGGTGCGTATCCCTATATGTAAATAAGATAATATTCATATAGATGACACGTTCTTATAGGGCTAGTTACACCCCTTGTTCTCATTTAAGTTTAGGTATGAAGTGGGAAACATAAAGAAAATCTAAACAAAGAACGTATGGAAAAGGTTTATGAATATAAAATTTGTTTCTGAGGATGGAGAAAGATCAATACTTGTTTGGGCTATAGAGTCATATATTAGTATTTTATGATGATAAAACCAAACATATTATGAGTGTCTCCTACAAAATTATCACCTTATGAAAATGAAACCTAGACAAGCCTATTATGCAATAACACTTAATAATCCCTAGCAAATGATAACATACCCATTAATTCATGGAAATAATTTACTCTATCTCTTGGACAAATAGAAAACCAATAAACTAATAAGAAAGTAAAATGTGCTTGAAATAACTCACACAACCCTTGATTACATAGTTTAAAGAATATCATAATTCACAGTAGGAGAACATTGCATAATAGAGTATATTCATATATGCCCCAGTTCATAATACATAGGAGATTCCAAGTAATGGATTATAAACATAGATATTCACTTGTTAGCACTAAACAATATTGTATACATAGACCCTTGGCCACAAAAATCTTAGAACTCAAAACAATTGATATTGTACTTGAATCTAGTATAATCAGGTATAATGATGGAAATTCTTAATGTGACATCTATAAAACAACCATCATTGGGGATAAATAGGACCTATGTAATTGTGTGGAGAAATACCCTATACTTGCACACTCAATTCCCATGTCAAGCATACCTACTACATGTACATAATAGACAAAGCACAATATAACTTCTTGATCATGTACAACATCATACATCTTATAAGAAAAACATCAAAAAATCTATACAACAAAACATCATACATGTATATATGCATTTATTTTATGTATATACATATATATACATATATAGATATACATACATACATATACATACATACATATATATATATATATATATATATATATATGTGTGTGTGTGTGTGTGTGTGTGTGTGTGTGTGTGTGTACCTATATTTATATATGTATATATAAAAAATAACAAGAATGAGTAAATATATAGATTAAGAATAAACATAATAATAACACAAGTATCTTACAATATACACGAAGTTCTTGGTGTTAATACAAAATAATATGAAGAGAACATCTCATTCTAAAATGACCAAGTGTTAGTCTATTAGTCCAAGTCCAAAACAAGACTATCAAAATGCAAACACAAGAGGCTTTACAACTAGGGTGTACTTAGGGAGTGTGTCATATGTGTCTACTTAGGCTATGATTCTTTTTCTTGGTATATGTGTGTTTGTCTAGTACTTTATCCCTTTATTTGTAATTTGGATTAGATTTTCTTCCATTGTCATACTCACACTAGTTGGTTCCATATGACCTCTTGAAATAGGATACACATTGCATTAATTTAAATAGATTTTGGTATGTTATTTTTTTTTAAAATATCTAAAATATAGCAATGACTATGATAAAAAATGTAAAAAATATTATTTTTTCAAATTTTATCTAAAATGTGTGTTGTTGGCCACATTGGAAATAAAAGGTATAATTAGATTTTTTATTTTTTTAATTTCATTCAAAAATTAGAAAATTCAAAGGATATTGCTTGAGTTTATTTGATAAGGAATTATAGGTATTTTATGTTGTCTCATGCTTGGCAAAGAAATAAATTGTTTTTTTCAAGTCATAATAACATGAGTTATTTTGTAGGATGATTAGTCTCCAAAATATTTTAAGATTGTGTATATTTCGAGTTTGTTGTCAAAAAAAAAAAGTTAGTTTGTACTATGTGTTGAAATTGAAAATTTTGGCATTTAAAAACTTAGGATAGACATATAATAAAAAAGGAACTTGGTTCCCAATGGTTTGCTAATTTCATGGGCATTATCCAGTTCACAACATATCTCATATTGTTTGAAGTAAAATGAAGACTCCCTCTTTCATTCGTTCTTTTACTTAATCCCTAGTGTCTACAATTTCAAAGATACAATTGTAATTGAAATTCTAAATGGAGTGAAAATTATTTAAACAAATTTTGTATTAATTAATAATGTACCTTGAAACATGCCAAATCCATTTTAAATTTAGTTGAAATTGTCACTTAAAAAGGAAAATGTAAGTATAATATTTTTTCAGCCATCCCAATGAACTTATAATCCTGCAAAAGTGTGAACAGAAATCTGATCTTGGATAATTTTTATCCACATGCACATGGATTTGCCTCAAGGTGTGAAAAGAGTAAGGAATCTTCAACTAGATACCTAATACAACATCCATTTACTCACATGTTCTTGGATTTCTGGCAAATATTTTAAAGTGATAAATTCGATCCCAAATAAACTTCTCTCTTCTCCGAACTCATCTACTTAATAAGGCGTACAGAGATACTTGTGCAGTCGTCAGATCTTTTTGAAGCGATAGATTTGTCAAATAATGATATTTTTTAAATGTATTTTTGAGGTGTTTAACTCTTCAGTCGGAAAAATCACAACATCGTGGTTGGCGTGTCTGTAGAAACAATGCCTAAACGGGCTCCCAGTTTCCAGACAATGAGAGTTCGCAATGAAGGGCTTGGAATATGCAACCTTTTACGGGCTTTGTTTAAATTGTGGTTTGTAAGGTCAATGGTGTATCCATAGAACATCACAATGAGAGTTGTAATTTGACCGGAAATTATTTATGGCTGCCATCAAAATTCTAGCGATGCAAACATGCCAAATCCATTTTAAATATTTGTTGAAATTGTCACTTAAAAATAAAACATAAGTATAATATTTTTTTAGTCATCCGGATGAACTTATAATTCTGCAAAGTGTGAACAGAAATCTGATCTTCAACTTGGATAATTTTTATCCACATGCACATGGATTTCCTTCAAGGTCTGAACAATGTAAGGAATTAATTTTTATCCACATGCACATGGATGCACATATGATCCGCTCATAAGCAAATAGATAATTATAAATAAATTATAATATGCAAGACCTTATTTTAAAAATAATTTTAATTTTGAGTCTAGACATTATTTCGAGCTTAATTAATAAAATTTGAAAAAAATAATTGAAGAAAATTATAAATAATTAAAGTACTTACTAGAATAGTCATAGTCAATACGATAATGAGTTAGCTCAATGATATCTAAATCACATATGATCTATCCATGATCAAAGAGATGCAAGATCATTTTGTACATAATGTGGAAACAGTTCATTCATTGCTTTCCAAGTTTTTCATTCCAAGATGGCTACAAAATAATATATTCAAATACTAAAATTATTAAACACAAATTATTTCAGACCGAATCAACACAAATATAAAATGCAAACACTTGAGTATGGATAGAAATAAAGTAATACTCACTGTAAAAAAATTATTTCAGACCAAAACAAGACAAATATAAAACACTTGAATATGGATAGAAAATAATGTGATACTCATTATAAAAATGTTTGGGTGGTTATGTCAATGCTGTAAAAAATGATATAATGGGATTTACATTTTCAATATTCAACATTTGTACATTTGAGTTTACATATATCGTCTTATTAGTTCTTGCCATGGAACTATAGGGAAAGGGAAATATATAATTAGTGATTAAATTTTTTTACTTCTATCAATCAAAAACACCAATTTTTTTAACTTCTCCTTCAATGTTTGTAATATCATAATGGTTCAAAAAAATCAGTTTTTACACACCATAGAAAAATAAACAATTTATTTCTATTCTCATTGGACTAGATTTTCTATTCCAAGAAAAGTGAAAGCACAAAACTCATAATAAAAGTAAATTGAGTGACAGGTGGACTAATTTTTTGAAATTTTTTAGTGTTTTTTAAGAAGTTACAATTTTTTCCAAAATTTTATGTTTTATAATAGAGTTTACTTCTTAATTTTTGGACAAGTTGAATTTATTATTAATAATGTTTTATAATTTTTAACTTTCAATAAATTATATGACATTTCATAATTTATATTTAATTATTTTAATTATTAAAACTATGAACTTAAAATAATAATTAAATACTAAGTTAGGATTATATTTATGATTATAATTATATTCTTTTTAATTAAATTAGAATCAAAATTAAAATTAATTAAAGGAAGATTTAATTTTTTAATTAGAATTAAAATTATAGTATTATTTAGTTTTTGAGTTTTTATTTATTTATTTATTTATATTATTACTATTATTATTTTATAGGTAAGTTCTACCAAAGGGGTAGATCTCATAACTTTACATTTGCATAGCTTGAAAAATGGAAGGAGTTACATTTTCTATATAATTAATCATATTCCTTCATTGGAGTTGTAGCATCTTCAAATTTGGTATTTTGGACCTTCATGTTGTTTGATGTCTTTACCCTCTAATCTAGTTATATATAATATATCATTAACTTATGATTTTCAATTCTAATAAGGTTATATAAAGTCATATTCAAGTAATGAATGTAAATATTAAATTTTTTAAGAATATTTTATCCATAAATACCATGTGTTAAGGTTTTAGTTAGATCTTATTTCTTGAAAATAATATTTTTTCTTTATAGTATTTATTATATAATTTATTAAATAAAAATAATTCTATAGAGATAGAAAGGCATAGGCTATCATGTTGTGATCATATACATAAAAATCTAAATTATAGCTTTCATATATTTTTCAAATAAAAACTATAAAATTAATTTTCCTAACATATTCATAAAATAAGAATTCAAATAAGATTCAACTAGATAAAATATATTAGAAACTACCTAAATATTATTTTTTATATAAGTTGAATGATATTGCAAAATAGTCTTAATAAAATAACTTACAATCCTATTAAATGATCCATAGAAAAAAACAAACTTTGAGATTATAGTTTCTATATTTAGACATAAATACAATAGAACTAAGAATATATTTTTGATATATCAATGAAATTGATTCAATATTCTATATCATATAGTTTAATTGTTTTGTTTGATGGCTTAAGAAACCAATATTTTAGAAGGGATTCATTATTGACATCCCAAGATATGTTTAGGTAAATTTTTCCATATTTGAAAAAACTTAACATGCATGTTAGTAATTTTATAGAAGGGAAAAAACTATACTAGACCTTTTTATACAAATAAGAGATATTTTAAAATTATTCGACCTAATAAAAACCTATTAATGTTATACTACTAAAAAAATTACTAAGTTTAACTTATTTAATTTTTATATACTAATTTTAATACTATAAAAATTTTAAGTATTTATAAAATTTAAAATTAAAACTAGAATTATACTAAATGAATCATGTTCCAACAACAAATTATAATTTTAATCTTTTAATTTTGAGCATTATCAAGTTAAAGTGATACAACACATTCACAAAAATTCTTATCTCGAGATTATCTCCCCTCCTCCCAAAAGAATAAACCATTATCTAGAATATAATATATCTTATGAAATTAATAATGAAATGAGAAGAGCTTAAGTGGTAAATTATTAAATATCTCAGAAAGAAAGCTTATTTAAATATGGACACTATGTTGTGAAGTTCCTACCAAATGTTGGCAAGATGGATTTTTTCTTTGATATTTACAAAAATTGATAGTAACATTAGTATTCAATCCAACTAGGGTCAAGCATGAAATCATTGACTATTTTCTAATTTGCTATCTATTTGGATTCTATCTTTGCCATGTTGACGTGCTCCAACCAGTGTCTATAAACCTTGTGGGGGAATTGTAGTAGGCTATCGAACAAGGTGGTATACTAGAAAAGGTTTTTCCCTTGCTCTCTTTGCTACTATCTATGCTTACTCTATTGCTAGAAATGGATCCACATATTGATCCCTTACTAGGGTTGATAAGAATCAATTGGTTCTATAAATTACTTACATTTCAAATTAAACCACCAAAAAAAAATGCAATTAGGGAAAGAGGATTCCCTAATAGGCTCCTAGGGTTTTCCACCTAGGAGCTAGGTTAGGAAATGAGCTCTCTTTCATACTAAATGTGTTCTTGGCGAGTTCATTCAAAGGGTTGGGGGTTTGTAATGTGTGGTGTGTGATGTAATGTGTCTAACTATGATTTCTAAATGAAGTAATCTAAGTGTAATAAACTGAAAATATAAATGATTTATTATTGCTAATCCTAAGAAATACAAAGTGCTGGAAAACATATTATGATATGAAAATGACCTAAGCAAGCTTATGAAACACAACAAAAACTTGGAAATGAAAGGTGTGCACCTATAAATGAGTTGCATACTGGATTGGAGGGTGGAAATGTTGTTGATGTTGAAATTTAGGTCTACTGGGACACTTACGCCATTCTGGGTAACCTAGTCCCAGATCTAGAAAATTTCACTGGAGCCTGTTTCTGTCAAAAGAGTATCCAGATCTACCAAAATCTCTGAAAAATAGGTCTAGTGGGACTAGGTAACCATTGTTGGTGACTTAGTCCTCTTCTAAATTTCTAAAGATCAGAAAGTGGAATCTGAAGCTCTCGATCTACACTTTCTACTCCTCTAGGTATTCAGATTCGAAATGGTAGAATTTGGTCTGTAGGTGCTCTCCAAGCCTCAACTAAGTTTTATCCAACCTTGAAGATCCTTGACAAGTTTATGAAGATTATTCCACCTTGGTTCTTTGCCAAATCTACATACAAGACCTACAAATCACACTAAGAGGAAATACTTGTTGATTGTTAGGGCATGGGGGTTTGCCTTGGTCAAACCCCTTTTGAGTAATCATTTACCAAAATAATGAAATGAAGTAAGAAGCATGGAATAAAGGATTGATGCATTTTACCTTACCTTGATGATAGATCTTGAGTTGCAGCAATGGAGGATTCAACCCTTGGATGCTTCTTGAGAGAGATGTCTTGGTGACTTAGAATACTCAAACCCTAGCTTGCTTGAGAAGAGTAATGAGGAGAAGAAGAATGAGGTAGGAGAAAAATGAGATAGAAGGAAAGAGGAGGAGGTGATGAATGAATGTGTGAGTTATAATTAGGGTGAAAAGATGAGAAAGACCCTTCTTTATACAAGGTGTGCCCTAAATTTCCCAAAAATAACACCACACAAACCGACCTTAGGGTTTAGGAGACAAAATCTTGAAAGAAATTTACGTTAATTTTTATTTTTATGCCACATGGGACTAGGTCACCCGAGGTGGCGACCTAGTCCACCTAGGAAATTTTGATTGGTTTTCGACAATTATCATGTAGTTATTGATGTTTGTCGGCATTGTCTCACAAAACACACTAAAGTAGGACTTATAAAGTGTATTAAGGGGTCATTATGTCATAAGAAAGGGTTGATTTACTGATGATGACCCTAGGAAAGTGTCAAAATGTATTACAACAATTTGGCACAAGGCTTAGAAAGAGGTAAAAAGAGGTCCAAAATCCACAGGCAAAGGCTCAAATGAGTGAAAAGTGTCAAGGCTACACCTTTTGGTGACACATGTAGCCCCCACTTTAGTGATAGGATGAACTTGCTTCAAAATCACACTAAAGTAGCCTAATGGAGATGGTGAAGAAATGAAAAAGAGGAAGAGGGAGGTGGTCAAGTCCCTAGGATTCAAGATTCTAAGTCAAGTCAACATCAGTGAAAGGGACGCATTCAAGGGTGAATGATTTGCAGCAAAACAAGATACATGATCATGTTGTGACAATAACTAGAGGGAAGAGAAGAATGAAAGAAAAAATTTGGATCAAGCTTTGACCGTTTGTCTAGCTAGTTGTGGATCATACCTAGGCTATTTTTCCAAAAAGAAGATGTGTACTCACTCTGGGGCGATGAGACTTTTGGTTGTCCGTCGGGTGAGAAGACCCGAAAGGTAAAAAATGTAGGTGGCCATGGGGAAAGTCATGCCGCTTGGGCTTCCCGCTCAAACCATACTAGATTTATACTTCTTGATAACTTTAATAAGGTGCCACAATAGGGAAAGTGATGAAGTAAGGAATGTTCAAAGGGATTTTTCTTAGTTCATGCAATGTCTCATCTTAAGGAACATCATGTGTAATGTATCCAAGAGAGGAAAAGTACAAATGGTCTCATCTTGTTTGTAAGAGAGAACAAGTGCAACGTCTCATCGTGGGGAACATTGTACTTAATGTTTCCAAGAGAGGGAATCGCATGAAAAATAAAATCACACAATGAAATGTGAGTGGTTATGTATGCACCCACTTTAAAGAGGTTGCTAACACCATTACTATGAGAAATTGCTTTAAAGTAGAAGAAGAGGGAGAGGACATCAAAGATTTTTCAAAAATCCCTATGCCAAGTCATATTTTTCTGATAAGCTACGTGATGGAAAGGAGAGTATGTCATATGCGAGTCAGCTTAAGACAAGTCATCCACATCCCAAGCTTGCTCTTATATGTTCATGAAATATTAATGACTAGTCAAAAGAGACAACGAAAAATGACATACGAGGGAAAAGGCTAACTAACCCCTTGTCCCCACTTAGTGCAAGGCAAGAGTGAGTTGAAAGGATGGATGAGATGCAAGGTAGAGTGAGAATTAGTATCGATTAGAGGAATGAGGTGCTCCCACATAAGGGAGAATACAAAACTCCTTAAGATTTTGGATTTTTCTACTCAAGGCCTTACACTCATTAGTGTGATGACCATGAACTCAGTGGTAGGGACAAAAGGTTTGTTTTTTGGAACATTTCTTTTGAGTTTTGGGAGGGAGAGAGATCAAGTGATCTTGGAGGATTCTCAACAAGATACCCTCTTAATTGAAGGTAGAAGGTGTTTCTTTGGTCTGTGATAAAGAAGTGTCTGTCTTAGTATAGGATGTCATACTTACACAAGGCACTATATATTGTGAGATTTTGTACGCTCCCTTAGAGGAGTATGTAAAATCCAAATCATTAGTGGGTTGAGAGGTGACATTAAGCGAAGATTTATTTGCTAGTTGCGATTGTTGCGAAGGATCACTTTCTAAGGTTGGGTTAGAAGGGTGAGTTGGGATGGTGTTGGTGTGAGGGGAAGGCTTGGTGATTTCAATTAAATTACAATATCAAAGACCATAATTTGTTGTTTGAATGTTAGGATCGATAGGGTTGCAAATACCTTGTTCGTTAGCACCATAATATTTTCCACTATAGCCAAGTTATTTCATGAGTTCGCAACCTTTTCCATAGAGATTTTTCAGATTTTTTGGATTGGGTGGGGGTTCATTGTTGACTTCTTTTTCTAAAATGGTTGAGGTGGATGCTTGTGAAAGATCTGCTAAGTGTTGTGCTAACAAGACTATGGTTCCCTTTTTAGAGTCTTTGTATGTGATCTTGGATTTTCCTAGTAAAGGAGGTGTGAAGCTAAGGAACCCCAATCATCATCTAAGAGCTTTGTGATTTTATCAAGATTTTTTTTGTTGTTTTATTATTGGATGGGTTCCACTTGGGTGGTTGGTGTTAAGGTGTTGAAATGATTCTCTTTGTATTTCTCAATGTTTGAGCAACTATTGGGTTTAGGGTCGGCTTTAAGTGTGTACACTTTGTTGTTATAAATATATATCATCTTAGGATGAAGAGTGGAAGGCACTCCATTCATTGCATGAATCCAAAACCCACTTAAGAGAAGATTGTATGAATTTTCATGAGGCATAACATGGATTTTTGTCTCTAATGTGGCCATTCTGACTATAAGAGGTATAGTGATCACACTAAGTGGTTTCTTAGTGATGTTGTCAAATCCTTTGATAGATAGAGAATCAATTTTGATGGTTGATCTATCAATGCCAAGCCTATCCAAAAGGCGTACAATACACACATTAAGGGTGGAGCTGGTATCTACAAGAGTTCGCTTGATCCCTTTTGTGTTGTATTGAGAGATTATTATGAAAACTTCATTTTGTTTTTCACTTCCAAAGAAGGGAGCTCACTTTTGTGAAAACAATATCAGCATCGATTCCATGAATAGTAGCTACTATGTCATTTGGTTGCACATTAGAAGGGATAGGAACTTGTTATAGGGAATTCTACATCATGTTGTGATAGTGAGGGGAGACTTGAATGAGATCCCATAATGATATCTTAGTGGGAGTATTCTTTAATTGATCAACAAGGTCATACTCCCTAAGAATTGAATTTAGGTGAGGGGCTACAAGTAATATGGGAGTTGATGAAGGGAAGGAGGTTGGATTTTATGGTTGTTAGCGTGGATTGTTTCAAGTGTAATGTGCATGAGCAACGATATTATAACTCGACTATTGCGACACATTATTCTTGGATGGGTAGAGGATGAATTCAGGTTTATTTTGAGGTTGAGGTTTGTTTGATGGCGGGTAAAGGATGAGTTGAGGTTGAATAATATTAACATCCTTGAGCAAGGGATAGGCTAAGGGTGTCTCTTCATTTGCATCTAAGGATACAATATTATTATTGTCATTGTTATCCTAATTGTGTATCATGATATCCTCCATAGGAGGAAGGGTTTTAGGAGAACTACAAACCGATTGCGCTTGGCAGTCAAAGGTTGGTTCTTCTAAAAGGACTTCATAACAAATAGAGTAATGATCAATGGTTGAATTGTCGTGCATTGGAGGGTATTCTTTAGGTGAAGGGGGGAAAATAGGATGTTCATGACCTTCACAAATTATGTTTTCTAATAGCAAAGTATTATCTTCATAACTAGTAGAAATACTAGGAGAAAAAAAAATGTTATTGTCATGATTAGCTATGTTTGTGTTGTCTTTTTTATTAAGGTCTTGTCCACTAAGAGAAGTAAGAGGAGAGAAACAACTAGAGTTCTCAAAACTCTCATTAACTGGTTCTTCTAACAAAATATCTTCATCACCAAGAGGAGATATATTAGGAAAAGAACAAATATGATCATTACGAATGTCCAAAGTTGTCTCTTCTTTCACTAAAGCACTCTGATAGGGATGGGATAGGAAATATCTCTTAGCATGTATAGTTATGTAAGCTACTAACATTGTTTGAATAAAATTTAAAAGTACATGTAACCATTTTATGCAATGTTTTAGCAATATAAACAATGTATATGCAAAAATACAAAATATTTTTATCCAATAAATGCTAAACTTTAAGAATGTAAATAGTGTACGTGCAAGAATGAAAAGCACTTTAACCAAACTAATGCAAAGTTTTATAAATATAAACATTGTGTATGGAAAAGTGAAAATTAATTTTACTAATGTGATTTGAGATTGTAAGAATGGAAGAATTTTCAGATCTAATGATGAAATGATTTTAATAATGACCATCCTAAAATGACGATTTTGAGCTAGATGCATAAAACCAATGTTCCCAAAATTTTCCAAACGTATAGTATATGATACTAGGAGCCTATGAAAGTATAGAAATGAGGTTTCTAGTGATGTGACAAGTAATGAAAAATTTGGAAAGGGACTAGGTTGCCTAGAATGGAAAATTAGTCCCAATTAGGGGTTTTTTCAAAATTTCTAGAAATTTGCAACTATTTTGGATGGGTATGATGTTGGATGAACATAAGAATAAAGGTAGGTGCATATTTTAGATGAATTACATTGATTTTATATGCAAGAATGAAAAGTATATACACAAGTTCATGCATGCAAAAATGTGGAACCCTAGAATGCAACTTAAACAATGCAATCCTGAGATGATAAAGAACTCTATTGGTGTAATTAAATTTTGTGTACCTTGTCCTAGGTCATAATTACACCTTAGTTAAGTTTACTTAGGGACCACATAGGAGTTGTCGGATAATTTCCACCTTTGGTGGACTTATCTTCTTATTACTTTATCACTACTATTTTTCCACCACATAACACCTATTCATTTTCCACTTTCCCTCTTCCTTATGACCTACGTCCTAACTACACCCCTCCTAAGATAACCTCCCACCTCTTGATACAACACACATCAATGTCAATCCCATTATCCACTATTAATCTATCACCACTCCTCTTAGTATTGTCATTACTACATCCACCACCTCCTCCCAAGGTATGTCTATATTTCATTCTACATCTCCATAGACTTTCCTTAATGCTCTCAAGTATTTTTCCTCATTTATTCCTCTTTCCTAATCCATCACCTATTCCACTATTCTTAGCTCTCACACTCTAAACCTTCCCTTATTACCCTTCCATCCTCAACCTTAGATGCAGTAATCCATAAGATAGATCAAGTAGTGGCTCAATATACTCTTTGCATACAAAGGCCACACAATCACTATATAATCATATCAAACTTCAATCAGCTGTATTTTTTTGTTTTAGAGGTGTAACAGACACTCTTTCTTGATTTGTTTTCCTAAATTATATCATTGTTTGTAATTCCCTGTGAAAATCAATAATAAGTTTAGTTTTAGTTTCAATTTATGTGTAGTGAGTACATAAAGTATGGATTGTGGAAACTTGAATGTGTATCTTCTGATAGTGACATATATGATGGCAATCACCATGCCACACTCTATAGTACTCTATTGGGCCCTTGGAGATGAGCTACTGCAACATTCCAATTCCTTGCCAGTGCTCCCAACTTCCACCTTTAGAAGCGTGGTGGTGGGTTTCATGATTGGTCATCAGGTAACACATTCATCACAATGAAACACATTTCCTCAGTTGGAACATAAATTCTACTCTACAATATTTCTCAGCTGCTTGCCTGAATTTTAACCCTTTCATTAAAATTTAAGAATAGTTTCCTGTTATTACATATTAGATGTTTAATTAATTAAAAAGTATGGAAAGTGGGTTGCCCTGTCAACTGTTGGCCATCTTCTATTCAAAAGTTGTTCAGTAATCGATTGTGAGATTTTTTTTTATTTTTTTTTGCATTAACGTTTCAGATCACACTCTATGATCCATCATCGGGATGAAAATGAGAGCTCAAGGATAAGCATGATAAGGTACAAATTCTACAAAGCATCAAATAGGTCAATGCAACAAAGATCATTAAAATTGACAAGCAGATTGTTTGTGAGGAGCATTTAGGAAACTGTTGAAGACAATAATTCTATCTGTGGTGAAGTAATTGAGGCAAGCATACAATGAAAATAAGGCATCTTAAATCCCAACAATAGCTCCATAACAAGTTTTTCTCTAATTCAAGTATGATGATGCTAAATAAAATTGCACTATTTCTTCATACTCTTCCTTACTTAGCCATCCACTTGCAACAACTGGTTGTGATGGTTTATACCCGACTTATATGAAGACGTTGATAGAACAACATGCACAAAGAAATGTCAACAATATGTACAATATCAGTGATGCCCTTCATCAAAATACCGTACAGAAGAAATAGATAGTGGGGCCTACTGTTAATCAAATGGAACTTGATAGGGGTGATGATAATTGTGTTTAGCCATAAATATTTCCCCTGAGGGTTTAGAATGTAACGCTTTCCTAAAAAAATTACTTTGATGGTTCCCCTTGGGCCTAGTTCCTAAGGATTGGATAGGGTTCCGATATGTTGTGTTAAAATTTGCTACAATAGTGATTTTATGTTAGTGGTTATGTACTTGTTTTGTAAACTTGTCCTTCACTATTAAAAAAATGTTAATCTAAAAAAAAATGCAAATTCACAAGTACTCTTGGGTTTGATATCTTGACCAAGCCTAGTTATATAATGGGAAAAGGCTACATAGCATACAATCTAGCTATTTGACCAGATTTATTGATTAATTAAAAATAAAGATAACATTTTATCTTTATTTTTAATTAGTTAATAAATCTGATCAAATGGTCAGATTATATGTTGGGTAGATTTTTCCTTATATAATGAGCCAACAAAAATGTGAATTTTGAAATGTAACAGTATCAAACCTATTGGAATTCAATAGCTATCCCACAAAGCAAGCTTGCAGCCGAAAATAAAAAAATAAAAAACCGTAGTTTTTTTGCCACTGCATTGCCGAGAGCTACAAAAGGCGAAAGTTATTGGCATGAACAATAAAGGTAAAACAACAAAATAAAAAAATCATAATTAACGCCAAAAAAAATTTAGTTGCTAGAGCGCACGAAAGCCAGCATACCAAACTTAGAAAAACCTAGTGAAATATATAAGCGATTACAATCCCCATCTACGAAAACCTAGTGAAATAGTTTTGGCTTCAAAACCTAACCCTAAAAGTTGAAAACTTTATCTGGCTTCATCCTGCTCGAGCATCGACGCCAATGCGTGCAGAAGGCAGGGACTGGGCATCGTGTGCGTCCCAATGATGTGCTCCATCATATCGTGTGCTTTGCACATCAAATCATCTTCACCGCTCTCTTCAGTTTTTTAATCTCTTTCATTCGCTTCCTCTTGTGTAGTTTGTTGCACAACTTTTATGTGACTGGAGGTCTCCGCTTCGACGCCGCCCGCAGGTGTTGATTCTACCGAATTCTCCATGAATGTGATCACAGTAGAAAGAAAAATTGCATAGGAATTCTTTTATGAACAACGGAAAACAAACCCTTGCTTTTGTCGCTTTAAACCTCTTGACTGGAAATGTAGAACTATAGTGAAATGTGAAGTAAATGTGTTTTGATATTGAACGTGGACAGAGTGGGGAGTTTTTGTATTTTGTTTTTGTGTTTGGAGGATTTTTTTTAAACATTAGGTGATGCACCATCACCGTTTGGTGGTAGCGATGGTGTGGAGAGGATTATCATTGTGCCAAATATATTGCCTTTGTCTACGGTAGTTTCCTCTTCTCTTCTGTTACTCTTCATCTTTCTTTCGTCTGATGTGTCTTAGATAGCACGAAAAATGCATGATATAGCTGGTGATGGCAATGCTTGTGCGCAACACGTATCATTTTCCTTAGGATGCCACTTTCGGCACTCATTTTTTATCCTCCGCTGATCAATATACAATATAAAACAACCTCCTGACAAATTTTTACCGCTGACTAACGTATTTAATACGTTTTGATATATGCTTTTAAAACCACCAGCAAGCCTAATTAATATGCTTTATAACCGCCTCCACGATTTCCCATAAACAATAAAAAATGCCATTCGAAGATTCTGTGTACACGGAAAAACTGCCCCTATAGTGGAATGCCTTACAACATAATTATAAACATACAAATAATAATAAGAGTTTCATTCTATCTTCTCCAAGCAATTTATAATAGGGTTGGCTTAATAGTTGCACTCATCAGCGATGTAATATTAATTAATATGAGAGAGATGCATATGTTTGAAGGGAATAATTTTAGAAACGGAGATCAAAACACTAAATTGGAAGTAAGTGTAGAAATATCGTATTGGAGTGTTGAACGTCAAAACTATGGTAATAGTGTTATAATAGTTGATTGTACCAATACAAATGTGGAAGGACTATGTTGAACTATTTTGAAAGTTATAACAAAATTCTAATCAATGCACACACAAGGACCTCTATAGGTAGTGATTCCTCCTGATGGCACTCTCAAATTTTGCAAATTTGAGATGCCCATTTCAAAATTTTGCCTCTAGACTTTCAAAAGTGCACCTGACAAATCTAGCTGACTGACCTACTTTGGAGGGTCGTAATCTGGATCCAGATGATTTTTATGCAAAAAACCTTGGTGGAAATATTCAATTGGTATATGTGAACGTGCATGTCAGTTTTCAGCTTCCAATGATGATTTTTTTTCAGTGTTTTCAAAAAGTGAAGATGGAAGGTTTTGGCACTGTTTTGCTATTTGCAAACTCAGTTTTGCAAAGTGGCATCCTTTTTAGGTTAATATTTCATAGATGGAAGATTGTCATGAAAAAATGATTGTTGTTGTGCATTCTCCAGACCAATATGAGCTCGTGTGTCATTTTTCAGAGCTTCATTCAAATTATTCTTCTATGTATGATGCAATAAGGAGTTTTGATAGGTATAAGGAAGTGGCTATCCCATTAATGGACAAGTGGATCTTTAGATTTCAAGAACTAAGATACATGGCTATTGGATCAAAGCATGATATAAATAAGCCACTCAACATCGTCCCAACTCTCAAAATTTTAAATTGGATTAAGGAGTATTAGGGATTGATTGACCTATTGGAGAAGAAAATCAGGTAGCTAGTGTAAAAATTTGATGAATGGGGTTTCAATTTTCTACCTAATATTTTGAATGATGGTGGTGAAGTTAAACCCCTCCAACAAAGGAAATATCAGGGGAGTGGTGTGATAGCCACTTAGGTACAATTGATTTGTGATACAATTTATATAGCAATGTTGAAGGACAGTATGGGTAAGCTTTCTCACATAAGAAATTTCCTTGAAGAATTTGATAAAGAAGCTAACCAAGTGGTTATAAGGTATATCCCATATAGGATTAAGGCAAATGAGGTCATTGCATATAATTGACCTTCTGATGGAGACTTTGAGCTTTGGAAGATAAAGTATGTTGATATCCTAGATTTGTGAGTTCTCTTCCAGTTACAAGGTGGTAATGAATTTTGACCTTTGTGTCTTCAACAAGTAATGGTTTTCAGTAAGGATGGTTGCAGCAGGAGGAATGCAATACATGGCCTGGAAATAGTATAGATTATGCCTTTGTTATATCAATGTTTAATTATTATTCCCCCCTAAGTTCAAAATTGATGACATAAGGATAATGATGTGGAGGTACTTTACCTTTTTTCTCTTCTTGTTTTCATGCTTTTGGTCCTACAATTTTGGGAGCATGCGAAAATGGTGTTATTACTCATGGACAATATCCTCATTGACTAAAGTGCTTTTTGAAAGGCAGGAAGTGTCTTAACCAAAAAATAGAAATGACTTTTGTCTCATTCATGATATTCCCCCTCATAGTTTGCAAATATAACTATAGTTAGAGACAAATTGTAATTGCCAAATGAAAAAGTGACATGTGTACATTGGCCCAAGGCTTGTTTTGCTCCCTTGTTTTTATAAAAGGGATTTCAGGGCCAATTGTATAGGTTGTTGTTTGATCTCAAAGATCATTTTTTTAAGAGACAATACAAAGAATAGAATTGAGTTTGTATCTAGGTTAATAGTCTTTTGTTTCTGTAAACAATTTTGTATAACAATACTAGCATTTTGAAATATAAAGAATGACATGATTTCAAAGCCAATTCTCTCCTGGTACATATTCATCACTTGAATTACCAACAGAATAATCAAGGGTTGTTTCAATGGTCTTCATTGTGTTTCGATAAATATATGGTTTTGTATTTGTCCTAATTCAAATAATCAGTTAAATTGCTTGGATGAAATCATAGGTTTATGTGATTTGAGTATCAGGGTATGATAATGAGTTGTGGTTTTGGAATATCTTAGCATAATGTTGTAATTGAGTGTTGTAGGATCTTTGTAATGCTAAGTGTTAAGTTGTTAAAATTGGTTTAAATTTGATTGGACTCTATACCTTGGGTTAAGGCATTATTCTAGGATTTGTGCTTGTGTTGCAATATTCTTGATCATTCACAAACAATGCATTTAAATCACTAAATTCTTTAAATTCTTGTTGAACTGTATGTGAAGTCAAGGTTTACTATGCTCTATTCTTTTGAAACAATTAATGTGTAAAGGATTTTCTAGATCTTTGCATCTGTTGAAATTTTAAGCAATTATGTGTAGAGCTTATCTATTATTTATGATGTACAAGGTTAATTGGGATAGAGGATATTAAAAACATTTTATGGGATCACCCTCTCAGGTTTTGCAGAGCCCAAAGTGCAGGAGGAAAGCCTATCCAAGCTTTCACTGGTTTGTTGGCCAATCCCTCCAATTAGCTAACCATTGGAAAATTGAAAATTCCATAGGCTATTTTGTGAGATCAGTTTGGTTCATTAAAAATAATCGACGAGTTCTAGATCTAATAGAACCTTGCACAATCTAACTTGTATCAGCCAAATAATGATTACAAAACATAATTTCTTAAAAAATTACCATAAAATATTAGAACAATTTTTTTTAATATTTGGGATGCTTCTCTTTCTTCACATTCTTGCTACGCCAGACTTTGGACAACTCCGTACCAACTAGTAGTAAAATATCACACCAATGCCATTTCAATTTTAAATTATACCACTTCAAATAAAATATTCACACGTTGAATAATTACCATTACATCACTAATTTCATATTTAATCTCCAATAATGTAAAAGATCACACCTCAAATTGCATTAATATCCTCTAGCACTAAATATGAAGGGGGCCATAATTAAAATAAATAAAAACTACCCCTATCAAAATTTAAATAATGATCTATCCATTTCTTCATAATGAGAAATTTGTTATACAACAATGTGATATGTTTGTGATCAACTTCAACATTAACCAAGAAATCCATCATTAAGTCTAATTTATTTTGTAATATTGAAATTTAACGTATAAGATTTTTATCAAAAGTATTTACAATCATCTAATCATCTTTTATAATCAAATTATTTACCATTTTAGAAGAAACCATCTCCATCCCTCCTGTGAAAGCCTTCTCACTCAAACTCATTGTTACTTTTGCTAAAACTACTATACACAAGATCACCTTTAAAATTATTTAAATCAAAGTCAACTCAAATTATAAATCCAAATGCATCATCAAAGTTCAATTTTACATATTTTTCTTATTTAAATTTTTTATTTCCAATATTAACTGCTCTTAATCTTTGAAAAAAAAATTATGACAATATATTTAAATTTTCGTTCACATGAAAAAGTATTCAAATTAAAAAATTACTATCTTTTATCTTGATTATGATCAAGCTCGAACCTTAGGAAGAACAACACTATATTTCATGAACTTGATCAAGTAAATTACAAACTATGTGAGACCAAAACACCATCCTTTAAGATATAAGAGAGAATAAAGGAATCGATATAGTGCCAAACATTAATATTATTCAACATTAAAGAACTAATTTTTATTAATTAGTGAAACAAGAAAACTACATAACAAGAACCAACATATACTAAAATAGGATTCATCAGCTAACACGAATAATCTTGAGGCCACGGCCGCCAAGATTAAATCCGCGTTCAGGGATTCCAATGGCACCAGAATTTGCGCCGCGAGAATGACTCCAACATGAAAAATGTCTTGTTGTGGCCGCCCCCACCAGTAATATTCGTCTGGTCTGATTCTTCGTCCATCCGCGCCTTCTTCTCGCCGCCTCCAGCAGTTCTGGACTGCTCCTGATCGACGATAATATTCGTACCGTCTAAGTCTTTGCCGTTCATACCCTTGATGGCGGCCATCATTGCCTGCTCATCGCTGAAAGTCACGAAGCCGAACCCGGGCCTTCCAATTTCCCGGTCATCTACAATCTAAACAAATAAAAACTCAAATCATAAGATCCCATAAAGACATTCATCATGAACGGTCTTGGAGCACCAAGTCCATCTAAAAAATAATAATAACACAAAATACTTTTATAATCTGAAGAATAAAAGGACGAGCATTTAAACGGCCATTACTTTGCACTCAAGGACCTGGCCAAACGGGCTGAAAGCGTCACGAAGGATGCGATCATCAGTTGTCCGGGCAAGCCCGCCCACAAGGCAGCGAAACTCAATTCCAGATGAAGTCATTTTTAGATAGATACCCCCAAAAGCTCAACCGCCAAAAAAGCAGAGAAGAAAATATGCTGTCTGATCGAACAACAGAATAGCACAAGATAGCACAAGATACCCTTTGGCCTGCTTCGTCCACTTCTTATAGTACCTGATCGACTATTCCTAACCTAGATCGGCCTTAACCACAGCTCTAACTAGATCGTGAGCGGACATGCCGGTCCCTATCCAGTGGATTTCACAGCGGATTTTTATTTTATTTCATCTGAATTTTCCCGCAAGTCTTCAATTCCATGAAATAATCGCGGCAGTACTTAAATTTTGGCAAATTGCTCAGCAACTCTGTAATATATAAAATTTAATGAAGTTGCAAGCTGTCAATGTAAAGTAGATATTATTTTTCAATATATATGTTTATAGTAAGATATAAAAATCTATATATCAAGGAATGGAGAAAACATGTGAATTTGTTGTTATTATTTTGGTTTAAACAGTACATTCTAAGCATTGATTTATATAATTGGTTCACCTAAAATCATGTTAATATGGAAGATGCAAGGAACTTGCTGAAGCCTAACTATAGTTTGATCTTCCATTAGAAAAAGGGGAGAATACATGAACTAACACAATGGATTTCTATTCTTATTCCATTGCAATAGTAGAGAGGAGATAGAATTTAATAAATGATGTGTAATTTTTTCACTTCATCATTAGGAGGTCATGTAATTTTCATTTTAATAAACAATATCAAAGATTTATCCCCTAGAAAGCATTTTTCATATCAAAATATTAAAAAAAAAATTAAAATATCTATATATAGCTATTTTTAATATTTAATAGATATTGTGGATGATAAATAAATGTAGTGAATGCATGTATATAATAGTTATACAATATATTAAAATATTAATTAAATATTGTGTATGATAAATAATTTTAATTGATTGCTTTATAGTGATAAATTATTCAAATATCTATTTAGTTAGTCCATCAAAGAGTAGGAGGATAAGATATTGCTAATGTTCAGGTTGGAGTCAAGTGTATGGCAATGGGTCCAAGGGTATCTATAATCAATTTAGATTGTATAAAGAAATATGTATGGATGCTTGTAATCATAATTCACTTTTTTTTTTAAATAGTAATAATAAAATCCCGATCCATTATTGAATTAGCTTATCAAATGGATCCCACTATATACTTATAGGTTTTATTTACTTTAGATTCTCACATCTACTATTTTTTAATTTTTAATTCCATAGCATCCCAGCAACATAGAATCATTTCATGTTCTATTGATTCAACATCTTGCATCCATCAACTAAGTCATGTTTGAACTTCAAGCATAATATAGCTACCAAAATATGATCTAGTGGTGTCTTTGTGTTCACCAATTTTAGACAAGTTAAGACCAAACTAGAGGCAATTTTTCTTTTGCGAGGTCTCTCACATTCATTAGATCCAAGAATGTCATCAATATCCTATATTTAATAATAATTACATCAAGACCAAAATTTTGGAGGCACATATCAACTCAAGATTAACTCTAAGAAATCAACAATTGATAGTTCTTCTAAGGAATCAATCATCGACGATGGGTCAATGTGTACAACGTTTACCCAATTTACTATGGATGCAAGTATATTATGATTTCATATTTACTCATGATTATTTCAATTGGTATCAAGTTTCTAGAGGCATTGTTGATGCTTTTAATATTTGAAAAAGAATATGAATATTATATTCCCTTCCTTTTGGACTTGTCATCATGTTTCACTTTTGGTTAAGGTCAAAAATATTATCAATTCTCATCTATCACTTACACCTATAATAGTATTGGAGTAAAGTTAGCCCAAGGATTCCTTTAAGACTTCAATCATTAATTACAAAAAGCTTTTTATCCTTGAGGTTAAAATCAACATCATAACCATTAAATTATCCTTATTTTACATATAATCTTTTGTAGGTCTTCATTAATATAAAGAGTGTAGATAATAGGCTATCTAGAATATTCTATGGAGGGATCTTAAGATTCACAAACTTAGTCTATGAATTTCCGTGCCCCCTATTTTTAGTAGGATTAGTCTTTTAACTTACTTAGCCATTATCTTGTTTCCCTTGTTAATTGTGAATCTAGTTAATCAAACTCAAAAGGTGAGCTAAACTGATATCCCTCCAACCCTCTATATTCCATTTATAGAAAGTGAATAATTTAAATTTTCCCTATGCCTCAAGTGTTCTTTTAATTATAAAAAATCTCCATAAGATGTCATGAATTCTAGTCATTGTTTGCCAAGCATATTTTAGACCATTCATCTCTCAAAGTTTCTCTTGATCTAAAATGTGACTATATGAAAGAGGGCTATTGTAGATAGTTACAAGTCTAACATGATAAATTCAAAGCTAAGATCATACTACGTCAAACTTGATAATCATATAAAATCTATAAAAGTTATGGAGAAATATCTCATTCAAATCTAGAGGCAAGCACTTGGATAATAGTGAAATCATGACATTCTCACATCTATAGTAAATCTACAAGAAACTATTGTAGTTTTTTCCTCATTGAACCCTAAAAAATCCCTCTAAAGTTTAGCCAAATCTTATGCTCACTAACTTCAAGATTAGGGGCCAACGAATGAGAGATAGATTTAACACTTTTCTCCCCTGCATTTTAGTCTCTACAAGACCTAGGTGGGTATCCCTATATGTAATTCAGATAAGCTTCATATAGATGATAAGGGCTTATAGGGCTAGTTACACCCTTTTTTCTCATTTAAGTTTAGGTATGAAGCAAGAAACATAAAGAAAATCTAAACTAAGAAAGTAAGGAAAATGTTTATAAATATAAAGTTTTTTTATGAGGATGGAGAAGCAAGACTAGTACTTTTTTGGGCTATAGAGTTAGATACTAGTATTTTATGATGACAAAACCAAACATATTATGAGGTTCGCCTACAAGATTATCTCCTTATGACAATGAAACCTAGACAAGCCTATTGTGTAATAACACTCAATAATCCCTAGAAAATGATAACATACCCATTAATTCATGGCAATAATTTACTTTATCCCTTGAACAAATAGAAAACTAATAAACGAATTTAGAAAGGATTTTTTTTTTCAAATAACTCACATAACCCTTGATTACATAGTTTAAAGAATATCATGATTCACAACAGGAGAAAATTACATAATATAATATATTCATATATGTCATAGTTCATAATACATAGGAGATGCCATAGATCTTCACCTGTTAGCACTCAACAATATTATGTGCATAGCCCCTTGGCCACCAAATTTTGAGAACCCCAAAACAATAGATATTGTACTTGAATCCAATCTAATTAGGTATAACAATGGAAGGGTTGAATGTGACATCTATAAAACAAAAAACATTGGGGATAACTAGACCTACATAATCAAGTGGAGAAATACCCTATACTTCCACACTTAATTCCCATGTCAAGCATACCTACTACATGTACATGATAGACAAAGCACGATATAACTTACTGATCATGTACAACATCATACATTTATTAAGAAAAATATAAAAAAATCTATACATGAAAACATCATATATGTATATATGCATGTATATTATATATACATATATATGCATAGCGATATTTATGTATGTATATATACATATGTATCTATACATGTATATATATTATATATGCATGTATATTTATATATACATATATGTATGCATATATATATGTACATATACATATATTTATGTAGAAATATGTATATATAAACACAAAGGAATGAGTAAATATATAGTTTAAGAATAAACATAATGATAACACAAGTATCTTGCAATATACACAAAGTTCTTGGTGTCAATATAAAATAATATGAAGAGAACATCTCATTCTAAAATGATCAACTGTTAGTCTACTAGTCCAAGTCCAAAACAAGACTATCAAAATACAAACACAAGAGGCTTTCCAACTTTGATGTAGCTAGGGAGTGTCTCATACGTTTCTACTTAAGCTATGTTTTCTTTTTCTTGGTATATGCATGTTTATCACGTAGTTTATCCCTCTATTTGTAATTTGGATTAGATTTTCTTCCATTGTCATACCCACACTAGTTGGTTGCATATCACTTCTTGATATAGGATGTAAATTGCATTAATTTTAATAGATTTTGGTATGTTATTTAATTTCTTACATATCTAAAATATAACAATGACTATGAAAAAAAGGTACAAAATCTTATTTTTCCAATTTTATTTGAAATGTGTGTTGTTGGGCACATTGGGAATAAAAGGGTATACTTAGATTTTTATTTTTATTTTTATTTCATTCAAAAATGAGAAAACTCAAAGGGTTATGCTTGAGTTTCTTTAATAAGGAATTATAGATATTTTATGGTTTTTCATGCTTGGAAAAGAAATAAAAAATATTTTTTAGTCTATAATAACATGAGTTATTTTGTAGGATGATTAGTCTCTTAAATATTTTAAGATTGTGTATATTTTGAGTATGTAGTAAGAAAAAATGTTAGTTTGTATTTTGTGTTGAAATTGAAAATTTTGGCATTTAAAAACTTAGGATGGACATATAATAAGAAAGGAACTTGGCTCCCAATGGTTCTTGAGATATAAATGGACCATGTGCATAAGTAGGTGAAGAATTTTTAATTAAATGATAATTGAACTTCATGGGTTGATAAACATGATTAAATATGATTTTGTGAGAATTTATATTTTTGCAATGGTACAATCATGTACGTATTGACATATCACAAATTTTGTGAGGTTTGTTAATTTCATGGGCATTATACATTTCACAACATGTCCCATATTTATTGTAGTAAAATGAAGACTCATTTCATTCATTCTTTTGCTTAATCCCTAGTGTCTACATTTTCAAAGATATAATTATAATTGAAATTGTAAATGAAGTGAGTATTATTTAAAGAAATTTTGTATTGACTGATAGTGTCCCTTGAAACATACCAAATCCATTTTAATTAATTAATTTTTTTTTTAAAATTGTCACTTAAAAAGAAAAACATAAGTATAATAATTTTTTAGCCATCCCGATGAACTTATAATCCTGGAAAGTGTGAACAGAAATCTGATTTTGGATCATTTTTATCCACGTGCACATGGACTTCCCTCAAGGTGTGAAAAGTGTAAGAATTAAATTTAATCTATATAACACGGTTTACAACTTGTTTCCATAAATTTAATATTAAAAATAACAATATCGACGTCGGTGATGAACGCGGGAGAGGTCGCAATGAACGGCTTGGAATATGCAACGTTTTGTTTAAGTATTGTTTGAATGTTCAACGCTTTACTTACAGCACGTGCGATGCGATGGCGATTGTGGTTTGTAAGGAATATTAGCTACCATAGAACATGACAATGAGAATTGTCATTTGACAGGAAATTATTTATGGCTGCCACCAAAAGTCTAGCTATACAACTCAATTATTGTAAACAAAAGGCATGTTCATCTTATACAATTCTGTCGAAGAGTATTTTCAATTTAAACATATAAATAATAAACGTAAGTAAATATACCTTTTATTAGATGAAATCCAATTGATGATAAGTGATACACCGTTGACCATACAAACCATCTCACAGCACTTGTTGTAAGTAAAGCGTTAAACATTCAAACGATATATTTTAGGTCTCCATGACATTATACATATACCCCATCCCCCATCCACTTTCCTTACAAAATGCACCAACGAAAAGATTTGATGGACATTTGGCACATGTCATTTGGAGTGTCATCGTCTGTCTCGTCGCTAGAAAAGCATGGTAGCATTGTCGAGTTTTTCAAAATAAAAAAATAGAATGGACAAAAAGCCCAAAACGTTGCTATTTTCAACATTCACATTTGGGAGGTTGTTGGGGAGGCGAAAGGGAGTTGCAGGTGTTCGAAGGCTAAAGCAGAGTGGACACTCTCCCTACCAAAACACATTTGATAGGCATGAGTAGCTAGCTAGCAGGTATGCATATTTTCCAAAAATATAAGCCATTTTGTCATTCTTCTTAGGAATTGTGAAGAATTGAATGGCTATTCGTTGCAAAGTTGGGTTTTTAGTTAGAGGTTTCCAAGGATTTTCCTTGTGAAAAGGGGTTTTCATTTGAAATATAGAGTTGTTTATGTGCTTTTGTGTTGCAGTTTTTTAATTTTGCCAGTTTAATGTTCTCACTGAGTAAATGAGTAACATTTAGAGAAATTAGAAAGGAAAACACAATGTGGGATATGCAGTGGCGAGTGGCAGGCTTTCAAAATTATAATTTAGAAAAGACAAAAAGCCCAAAACATTGTCATTTTCGACATTCTTATTATGAAGGTTGTTCTCAAGCTAAGAAGGGAGCTGCAGAGGTTATTTGTAAAGGGTTTTAAAACATTAAAAGGGTTTTAAAACATTAAGTGGGTTGTTGTTTGTAATGGGTTTTCAAACATTAAGTGATTTGTTGTTTGTAAATGGTTTTCAAACATTAAGTGGGTTGCAGGTTTCATCAAACCTGTGTTTTTGTTGGGAAAATGTGTCTCAACCTTGCAAAAGCAAGAGATCCTAAACACATATGGTTTCATGGAGCATCATAATTGTTGTGTATGTATAGGGGGATCTATTGAAAATGCCTTTGAAACTTTCATACAAATGCAAATGGCAACCATTATCTAAGACTGAACTGGAGGCATGAATAAGGTTCTGTGAACTAGTGGAGAGGTATAAATGCATTCCTTGTGTTCAGGTGCCCTATGTGTGGGTAAATCTAGCACGTGTTTACTTTGCAGGGATTGTTTGCACCCACAGCAAAATGTCTCAAAATTGTTTGAGGAAATTGTATTTTATCATTACGCCCAAGTGGTATTTCATGTGGTTCAAATACATTGAAGCCATGCAACAACAAAAATGCTCGATTACATTGTGAGACAGAACAGTCGTGGGCTTCCATGTGCGTGGTAGTCGAGGATAGAGCTACATATTATCCACTGTAAGTTCCTGCTTGTCACTGTAGCCAGAGGAGATTGTGAATGCCTGAGCAGATGTGAGATTAGGGAAAGTGAACGATCGGACAATTGATAAAAGAGTGGCCACATGGTGGAATCCCACTGACCTCGCAAATCTATCGATGACGTCATCAAAAGAGCTACTATATGTGTGAGGTTGTGTGGGGTGAGTGTGGGTGTGGGACCGAGGATAATTAAGGGCTTCTCTGTTAAAAAATTGAAGTATGAATGATTGGTCGATAGGTTGAATCTCTTCAAAACATTTAAAAGCAACTTTTAAATGTGTGGTAAAGTGAAAACATGAAGATGGGTAAAGTGCTTTACTTGATAAAGTTAAAAAGTAAAATTTTCTTAATGTTGTTGAGCGAACATTGTAATAATATATTTTATAAAGTGAATTTATTCAATTTATAAACAAATAGTATTTGTTGGAGAGTAAAGTGAATCATTTTACTCAGTTAGTTAAATATTCAATAAAATGCAAAATCTATAACTTGCACATGCACAAAGGGGGATATTTTATATAGTGAATAAAATTTCATTGTATAGAATATTTTATTTTGCTAAAAGAAGTGTAGTCATAACAAAGAGCAAAATATGAAACTTTCAGAGGAGATATTATTTTTTTAGCTGGGTGAAAAATGGAGTGAAATTCTCCACATGGTGAATTTGTTGTTGCAAAGCAAAAGCAGAGTTGAGAGGCAAAATCTGTTGTGGAAGAGAGAGGAGAGATGCTTTTCATTTTGGTTGTTTAACGATAGATGGAGCTACCAGTTGTCTTCACCAGATCAATTTTAGGGCTTCTCTTGTTTTCTTTCATTCAAATTATTCTTCTACGTATGATGCAATAAGGAGTTTTGATAGGGATAAGGAAGTGGCTATCCATTAATGGACAAGTGGATCTCCAGATTTCAAGAACTAAGATACATGGCTATTGGATCAAACCATGATATAAATAAGCCACTCAACATCGTCCCAACTCTCAAAATTTTAAATGGGATTAAGGAGTATCAGGCGTTGATTGACCTATTGGAGAAAAAAATCAAGGAACTAGTGTAAAAAATTGATGAATGGGGTTTCAATTTTCTTACTGATATTTTGAGTGATGGTGGTGAAGTTAAACCCCTCTAGCAATGGAAAGATCAGGCGAGTAGTGTGATAGCCACTTATGTAGCATTGATTTGTGATATAGTTGATATAGCAATGTTGAAGGACAGTATGGGTAAGCTTTCTCACATAAGAAATTTTCTTGAAGAATTTGATAAAGAAGCTAACCAAGTGGTTATAAAGTAGAGCCCATATAGGATTAAGGTAAATGAGGTCATTGCATATAATTGACCTTCTGATGGAGACTTTGAGCTTTGGAAGATAAAGTATGTTGATATCCCAGATTTGTGAGTTGTCTTCCAATTACAAGGTGGTAATGAATTTTGACCTTCATGTCTTCAACAAGTAATGGTTTTCACTAAGGATGGTTGTAGCAGGAGGAATACAATACATGGCTTGGAAATAGTATAGATTATGCCTTTTTAATATCAATTTTTAATTATTATTTCCCCCTAAGTTCAAAATTGATGACATAAGGATGTTGATGTGGAGGTACTTTACCTTTTTTCTCTTTTTATTTTCATGCTTTTGGTCCTACAATTTTGGGATCATGTGGAAATGGTGTTATTACTCATGGACAATATCCTCATTGACTAAAGTGCTTTTTGAAAGGAAGGAAGTGTCTTAAACAAAAAATAGAAATGACTTTTGTCTCATTCATGATATTCCCCCTCATAGTTTGCAAATATAACTACAGTTTGAGACAAATTGTAATTGCCAAATGAAAAAGTGACATGTGTACATTGGCCTGAGGCTTGTTTTGCTCCCTTATTTTTATAAAAGAGAATTCAAGGCCAATTGTATGGGTTGTTGATTGATCTCATAGATCAATTTTTAAAGAGACAATACAAAGAATAGAATTCAGTTTATATCTAGGTTAATAGTCTTTTGTTTATGTAAACAATTTTTTATAACAATACTAGCATTTTGAAATATAAAGAATGGCATGATTTCAAAACCAATTCTCTCCTGGTACATATTCATCATTTGAATTACCAATGAAATAATCAAGGGTTTTCTCAATGGTCTTCATTATGTTTCGATAAATATATGGTTTTGTATTTGTCCTAATTCAAATAATCAGTTAAATTGCTTGGATGAAATCATAGGTTTATGTGATTTGAGTATCAGGATATGATAATGAGTTGTGGTTTTGGAATATATTAGCATAATGTTGTAATGCAGTGTTGTAGGATCTCTATAATGCTAAGTGTTAAGTTGTTAAAATTGGTTTGGATTTGATTGGACTCTATACCTTGGGTTAAGGCATTGTTCTAGGATTTGTGTTTGTGTTGCAATATTCTTGATCATTCACAAACAATGAATTCAAATCACTTAATTCTTTAAATTCTTGTTGAAATGTATGTAAAGTCAAGGTTTACTATGCTCTATTCTTTTGAAGCAATTAATGTGTAAAGGATTTCTAGATCTTTGCATCGATGTACAAGGTTAATTGGCATAGAGGATATTAAATACATTTTATGGGATCACCCTCTCAGGTTTTATAGAGCCCAAAGTGGGGGAGGAAAGCCTATCCAAGCTTTCACTCATTTGTTGGCCAATCCCTCCAATTAGCTAACCATTCAAAAATTGACAATTCCATAGGATATTTTGTGAGATCAGTTTGGTTCATTAAAAATAATCAACAGGTCTTAGATCTAATAGAACCTTGCACAATCAAACTTGCATCACCCAAATAATGATTACAAAACATAATTTCTTAAAAAATTACCAAAAAATATTGGAACCAAAAAAATTTAGATTTGGGATGCTTCTCTTTCTTCACATTCTTGCTACGCCACACTTTGGACAACTCCCTACCAACTAGTAGTAAACTATCACACCAATGCCATTTTAATTTTAAATTATACCACTTCAAATAAAATATTCACACATGTTGAATAATTACCATTACATCACTAATTTCATATTTAATCTCCAATAATGTAAAAGATCACACCTCAAATTGCATTAATATCCTCTAGCACTAAATAAATAAAAAACTAAACCTATCAAAATTTAAATAATGATTTATCCATTCCCTCAAAGTGAGAAATTTGTTATACAACAGTGTGATATGTTTGTGATCAACTTCAACATTAACCAAGAAATCCATCATTAAGTCTAATTTATTTTGTAATATTAAAATTTAACATATAAGATTTTTATCAAAAGTATTTACAATCAACATCTAATCATCGTTTATAATTAGATTATTTACCATTTTAGAAGAAACCATCTCCATCCCTCCTATTAAAGCCTTCTCACTCAAACTCATTGTTACTTTTGTTTAAAATTACTATACACAAGATCACCTTTAAAATTATTTAAATCAAAGCCAACTCAAATTATAAATCCAAATGCATCATCAAAGTTCAATTTTACATATTTTTCTTATTTAAATTTTTTATTTCCAATATTACCTACTCTTAATCTTTTAAAAAAAAAATATGACAATACATTTAAATTTTCATTCACATAAGAAAATATTCAATTTAAAAAATTGCTATCTTTTATCTTGATTATCATCAAGCTCGGACCTTAGGAAGAACAACACTATATTTCATGAACTTGATCAAGTAAATTACAAACTAAGTGAGACCAAAACATCATCCTTTAAGATATAAGAGAGAATAAAAGAATCAATATAATGTCAAACATTAATATTATCCAACATTAAAGAACTCATTTTTATTAATTAATCAAGCAAGAAAATTACATAACAAGAAAACTAAATGACAAGAACCAACTTATACTACATCATCTAAAAGACATGAAGAAAAGAGGAATTCTTATGGATTCCACAATTTATTCTTATGGATTCCACAATTTATTCTTGAACATATATATGATATAGGAGAGAACAAAGCAATCAAATATTTACCAAGTAAATATTAATATCATTTTTCCACATCTATTAAACCATATAATTGTCAATCTGTAAAAATAAACATTTTAAGTTTTTAAAATCAAGGACAAGATGAAATCTTAGAGATGACTAAATAATCTGTTATGCAACAGGCGACAACATACTATCTTAATATAGATGAAGTAGACAATATTATCTAGCAGAGGCCCACAAAACAGGATTCATCAGGATTAAATCCGCGTTCAGCGATCAAGATGGAATCCAGAATTTGCACCGCGACGATGACGCTGAGAATGACTCCAACATGAAAAGTGTCTTCTTCTGATTCTTCGTCACTCTGCGCCTTCTTCTCGCCCCCTCCACCAGTTCTTGACTGCTCCTGGTCGACGGTAATATTTGTACCGTCTAAGTATTTGCCATTCATAGCCTCGATGGCGGCCATCATTGCCTGCTCATCGCTGAAAGTCACGAAGCCGAACCCGGACCTTCCAATTTCCCGGTCATCTACAATCTAAACAAATAAAAACTCAAATCATAAAGACATTCAGTTGATACAGAAATAGAAATGTTGAAGGATAGTATGGATAAGCTTTCTCACGTAAGAAATTTCCTTGAAGAATTTGATAAAGAAGCTAACCAAGTGGTTATAAAGTATAGCCCATATAGGATTAAGGCAAATGAGGTCATTGCATATAATTGACCTTCTGATGGAGACTTTGAGCTTTGGAAGATAAAGTATGTTGATATCCCAAATTTGTGAGTTGTCTTCCAGTTACAAAGTGGTAATGAATTTTGACCTTCATGTCTTCAACAAGTAATGATTTTCAGTAAGGATGGTTGCAGGAGGAGGAATACAATACATGGCCTATAAATAGTATAGATTAGGCCTTTTTTATATCAATGTTTAATTATTATTTCTCCCTAAGTTCAAAATTGATGACATAAGGATGCTGATGTGGAGGTACTTTACCTTTTTTCTCTTCTTGTTTTCATGCTTTTGGTCCTACAATTTTGGGAGCATGGGGAAATTGTGTTATTACTCATGGACAATATCTTCATTGACTAAAGTGATTTTTGAAAGGCAAGAAGTGTCTTAACCAAAAAATAGAAATGACTTTTGTCTCATTCATGATATTCCCCCTCATAGTTTGCAAATATAACTACAGTTTGAGACAAATTGTAATTGTCAAATGAAAAAGTGACATGTGTACATTGGCCCAAGGTTTGTTTTGCTCCCTTGTTTTTATAAAAGGGAATTCAGGACCAATTCTATGGGTTGTTGATTGATCTGAAAGATCATTTTTTTAAGAGACAATACAAAGAATAGAATTGAGTCTATATCTAGGTTAATAGTCTTTTGTTTCTGTAAACAATTTTGTATAACAATACTAGCATTTTGAAATATAAAGAATGGCATGATTTCAAAGCCAATTTTCTCCTGGTACATATTCATCATTTGAATTACCAATGAAATAATCAAGGGTTGTTTCAATGGTTTTCATTGTGTTTCGATAAATATATGGTTTTGTATTTGTCCTAATTCAAATAATCAATTAAATTGCTTGGATGAAATCATAGGTTTATGTGATTTGAGTATTAGGATATGATAATGAGTTGTGGTTTTGGAATATCTTAGCATAATGTTGCCATGTAGTGTTGTAAGATCTCTGTAATGCTAAGTGTTAAGTTGTTAAAATTGGTTTGCATTTGATTGGACTCTATACCTTGGGTTAAGGCATTGTTCTAGGATTTGTGTTCTAGGATTGGACTCTCGGCGTATTTTATATATATTATTAAATATATATATGCTAGTAGCAGTCATGACACAACATGTAATATCTTAAAAATTATTTTATATTAAATTATTATAATAATTAATATATTATATAATATGATAGTATAATATTTGTAATTCAATTTAAAAAAATATATATAATTTAATATTTAAATGTTAAGTTAAAATATATAAATATATTTTTAGTGTATTTATAATACTATAATAAAAAAATATTATATCATCAATATTTAGTTAGGATTATTAAAAAAATATTTAGTTAGGATTAGGGTTAGGGTTAAGACCTTAAGAGATATAGTAAAGGTTAGGGTTAAGTCTAGAGATATAGTTAGGGTTAGGGTTAGAGTTAATATATAGTTAGGATTGGGGTTAGGGTTAATATTAGGATGAGAGACAATGTTTGCATCAAGATTAGTTTAGGATTAGGGTTCGGGTTAGCATGAGGATTCGGGTTACAATTAGGTTGAGGGTCAAGTTTAGGATTAATAGATATAGTTAGGGTTGGGGTAATAATTGGGGTTATAGTTATCAAGATTAGGGTTATAGTTATGTTTTTCGATCAAGTTTAGGGTTAGGATTATGGTTAAGGTTGGGGTTAAGAGATATAGTTAGGCTTAGGGTTCAGGTTAGGATTAGGGCTAGAGATATAGTTAGGATTAGGGTTAGGGTTAAGAGATATAGCTAGGGTTAGAAATATAGTTAACATTATAATGAGGGTCAAGATTTGCATCAAAATTAGGTTTAGGGTTAGCATTAGGATTAGGGTTACATTTAGGTTTGCATTCAAGTTTAGGGTTAATAGATATAGTTAGGGTTGGGGTAATAATTGGGGTTAAGGTTATCAGGATTAGGGTTATAGTTATGTTCTTGATCAAGTCTAGGGTTAGGATTATGGTTAGGTTGGAGTTAAGAGATATAGTTAGGTTTAGGGTTTAGGTTAGGATTAGGGCTAGAGATATAATTAAGCTTATGGTTAGGGTTAAGAGATATAGTTAGGGTTAGAAATATGGTTAACATTAGGATGAGGGTTAGGGTTTGCATCAAAATTAGGGTTAGGGTTAGCGTGAATAATAATTTAGGATTAGGGTTAGGATTAGCATTAGGATTAGGGTTACATTTAGGTTTAGGGTCAAGTTTAGGGTTAAGATATAGTATGCTTCAACTTATGCATAATATAGTGCCCTTTCTTTTAATGTTGTCTAGTTCAAACCAATTCACAACTTTCATTACCTAAGGTAATAGTTGGGTTAAGGTTATTGGGATTAGGGTTAGGGTTAGGATTAAGAGATATGGTTAGGGTTAGGGTTAAGGTTAAGGCTAGATATATAGTTAGGATTAGGGTTAGAGTTGAAATTTAGTTAATATTAGGGTTACGGTTAGCATTAGATGAGGCTTATAGTTAGCATCAAAATTAGGGTTAGGGATAGCATCAAGATTTTCTCAAGATTAGGGTTAGAGTTAGGTTTAAGGTCAAGGTTAGGGTTATGAATAAGGTTAGGGTTAGGGGTTGCATGTAATTGTTATGGTCATGCTTAGGGTTAGGTTCTGAGTTAGAAATATCATTAGGTTTAGGGTCATTATATAGTTAGGTTTAGGATTAGATATTTAGTTAAGAATAGGGTTAGGGTTAGGGTTAAGAGACATAGTTAGGATTAGGGTTAGGGTTAGCATCAAAATTAGGATTAGGTAGGGTTTAAATCAATAGGGTTAGGGTTAGCATGAATAGTAGTTTAGGATTATGGTTAGGATTAGCATTAGGATTAGGGTTACATTTAGGTTTTTGGTCAAGTTTAGGGTTAAGAGATAAAGTTAGGGTAATAGTTGGAGTTAAGGTTATCAAGATTAGGGTTAGGGTTAGAGTTAAGGTTAAGGTTAGGTTAAGGGTAGATATATAGTTAGGATTAGGGTTAGGGTTGAGATTTAGTTAAGATTAGGGTTATGGTTAGTATTAGGATGAGGCTTAAAGATATCATCAAGATTTTCTCAAGATTAGAGTTATTATTAGGTTTAAGGTGAAGGTTAGGGTTACGAATAAGCTTACGGTTAGGGGTTGCATAAATGTTATGGTCATGCTTAGGGTTAGGCTTTGAGTTAGAAATATCATTAGGTTTAGGTTCATTATATTGTTAGGTTTAGGATTAGAGATTTAGTTAAGAATAGGGTTAGGGTTAGGGTTAAGAGACATAGCTAGGATTAGGGTTAGGGTTAGCACCAAGATTAGGGTTATGGTTAGCATCAAAATTAGGATTAGGGTTAGCATGAAGATTAGCTTAAAATTAGGGTCAGAGTTAGGATCAGGATTAGACAGTTCCACAACATTCCATTTTTTTATGGTTTAAAGTTAGCATCAAAATTAGGGTTAAGGATAGCATCAAAATTAGGATTAGGGTTAGCAATCTACATTTAGGCTAATTTTGATGCTAACCTTAATAGAATATTATTGTTAGCATCAAAATTAGGATTAATTAGGATTAGGGTTATGGTTAGCATCAAAATTAGGATTAGGGTTAGGATTAGCATTAGGATTAGGGTTACATTTAGTTTTAGGGTCAAGTTTAGGGTTAAGATCTATGCTTCAACTTATGTGTAAGATTAATTATGATAGCATCAAAATTATGCATAAGATTAATTAGGATTATTAACCCAAAATTAGGGTTAACAATCTTAATTAAGCCTAAATGTAGAATATTAAGAAAAAAAATTCAAAAAGGAAAATTCATTAAAATAGAATATTAATGATTTTTCTTTTTTGAAATATTTCCATTTTTTAAAAAGTATTGCATTTTTTAATTTTTAAATATAGTAATTTAGAAACATATTAAATAGTAAATTTAAGAAAGTTCTTGCATACTTAAGCTTATAAATTTAAGAAACTTCTTTTTATGTGTAGATTTTTACAAATAATATGTTGTTTCATGCTTAATTTTTTAAATTTTTTAGAAACTTCTTTTTATGTTTAGTAATTTACAAAAAAAATATCTTATTTTTAAATTGAAAATTATCATTATCAGGTGTCTATTATTAGACTATATATTTAAGTTGCTATATTAATATTTAGTTTTGAATAAAATTGAATATTAATGATTTTTTTTAAAAAAATATTTTCAATTATTTTAAAACTATTGCATTTTTTATTTTTAAATATAATAATTTAGAAACATATTAAATAGTAAATTTAAGAAAGTTCTTGCATACTTAAGCTTATAAATTTTAGAAACTTATTTTTATGCATAGATTTCTAGAAATAATATGTTGTTTCATGCTTAATTTTCCAAGTTTTAGAAACTTATTTTTATGTCTAGTAATTTAAAAAAAATATCTTATTTTTAAAAATCGTATTTTTTATTAGAAATAATTATTGAAATAAATCTAATGAACCAATATATTCAATTCAAATAGATAATTTACCATAATATATATTTTTTATTTCAATTACTGAGTATTGTTCTTTAAATTTGAATAACCAATCAAAAAACAAAGAAATAATCAAAACACCGTAATATTTGAAAAAGTCAGTTTTCATTCTAAAATTCAACTAAACTCTAATTTTAAAATTCATAATTAATTAAATTATAGTGATTATGTAATATAAATGAATTAAATAAAAGTACACATTCATTTTAAAATAATTCAACAATCAAAGACTGAAATTTAAATATAACAATAATCTTTCTATTGTATTTTTTTCATTTTTACATCCAAACTTTTTTTATATTGTAAAATTAAATTCAATTGTCAAAACTGAAAAATTCAAAATAACAAAATAGATTAGTTATGATCAATACTAACCATGAAGGTTGCATAAAAGATCTTCTAAAAAGGAGTAAAAATCTAAATCTGATTTTGATTTAGTTCACATAAGATTTAGTTATTCTAGAATCAAAATAAAAACTAAAATACCTTCTTAAAAATTAAATTTAATTTTTAAAAAGCTAAAAACTAATTATTTATTTTAGAATAACTAAATACCTTAGTCAAAACTAAATTTAATTAATTATTCTGGATTGAAAATCTGATTTAACAGTAAAAAAATCAAAGCGGAAAATATTATTCTATTAGATATGCTATCGGCTCTCTACAGAAGAGCTCTCACGGCATACATTCTTCCTCTGAGTAGATTAAAATGTAAGTTGCCGAAATGATGCAGATTAGATTAGATAGTGTCAAATTAAAAATGTAAACATGTTTTAAGCGAATTTTCTAGTAATGAAAAATTTAAACGCATATTATTAAGGAAAGCACCTTAAAAAGGGGAGGAGAGGCATACGATTAAAGTAAGGGCTCATGGAGCTGTACTTTCTTGACAGAACAAGAAAAAGCGTTGAGCTGCAATGTGAGGAAAGGTTTGTTTCAGATATGGAGAGAAAATCTTATGAAACGACCTTCTTTGCAGTAAGCACAACTCATAGAGTATGCTTCCTATTAAAAAATACAATAGGAAGCATACTCTAATCATATGCCTCGATCTTGATTGGACATTCAGAGAGTAATGGTTGAGAAGCATACTAGATGTATGCCAGTGAATTACAGAATAAACTGATTTCAATTTCAAAATCCTGCAACAAGAGGACTTTGTATTACAAAATAAAATAGGAAAACATCACCCTTATTAGGTATGCTTAAACAACCCAGAGAGTATTGGTAGAGAACCGTAGAGATTCAGCATACATCTAAACTGAAAAGAGAAAATTAAAGTTCTACATATGCAAGCATCAACTTTCTTTGCACACAAACATGGAAAAACTTAAACAACGTATTTGGGACCTCAGGGCAGATCCTTTGAGGGCAGGTGTATCTCCTCCTTGGACATGATCCCACACTGGCGCAGCACATCAGAATGCAAGAAAAAAAATACGATTTGCTTCATCCCTTCCCCTCTTCTTATAATCCTTTTTCTCATGTTATCTGATGATTTGAAACCGCAACACTAATTGGCATGCAAGGCGATTCGTAACTGCTGCCAGCACTAATTGGAATGCAAGGGGATTCGTAACCGCTGTCAGATTTTATGAGGCGGCTTCAGATTTTCCATTCCTCCTGCCTGTCAGCCAGCTGCCTGTCAATTTTTTAAAAAAAGCTAAAAATGTTAACCAAGATGTTGCTGCCACTGTAGATCGCCTCTCGGCGAAATAATCTGTTATGCAACAGGCGACAACATTCTATCTTAATATAGATGAAGTAGACAATATTATCTAGCAGAGGCCCACAAAACAGGATTCATCAGGATTAAATCCGCGTTCAGCGATCAAGATGGAATCCAGAATTTGCACCGCGACGATGACGCTGAGAATGACTCCAACATGAAAAGTGTCTTCTTCTGATTCTTCGTCACTCTGCGCCTTCTTCTCGCCCCCTCCACCAGTTCTTGACTGCTCCTGATCGACGGTAATATTCGTACCGTCTAAGTATTTGCTGTTCAAAGCCTCGATGGCGGCCATCATTGCCTGCTCATTGCTGAAAGTCACGAAGCCGAACCCAGACCCTCCAATTTCGCGTTCATCTACAATCTAAAGAAATAAAAATTCAAATCATAAGATCCCATAAAGACATTCATCATGAACGGTCTTGGAGCACCAACTCCATCTAAAAAATAATAATAACACAATACTTTTATAATCTGAAGAATAAAATGACCTGGCCATTACTTTGCACTCAAGGACCTGGCCAAACGGGCTGAAAGCTTCACGAAGGCTGCGATCATCAGTTGTCCGGGCAAGCCCGCCCACAAGGCAGCGAAACTCAATTCCAGAGGACGTCATGTTTAGATAGATACCCCCAAAAGCTCAACCGCTAAAATAACAGAGAAGAAACTATGCTGTCTGATCGAACAACAGAATGAAAGAACCCTGGAACGAGAAAGCAAACGAAAAGACGTTAGGAGCAGTCAAGATAGCACAAGAAACCCTTTGGCCTTAACCACTTCTTATAGTATCTGATCTACTATTCCTAACCCAGATCGGCCTTAACCACAGCTCTTACTCGATCGTGAGCAGACATGCCGGCCCCTATCCAGTGGATTTCACTGCGGATTTTTATTTTATTTCATCTGAATTTTCCCGCAAGTCTTCAATTCCATGATATAATCGCGGCAGTACGCAAATTTTGGCAAATTGCTCAGCAACTCTGTAATATATCAAATTTAATGAAGTTGCAAGCTGTCAATGTAAAGTAGGTATTATTTTTCAATATATATGTTTATAAACATATAAAGATATAAAAATCTATATATGTTTTCATTATTTTGGTTTAAAGAGTACATTCTAAGCTTTGATTTATATAACTGGTTTATGTAAAGTCACCCTAATTTGGAAGATACTAGGAACTTGCTGAAACATCAGTTTGATCTTCCATTAGGAAAAGGGGAGAATACATGGATTAGTATAATGGATTTTTATTCTTATTCGATTGTAATAATAGAGAGGAAATGAATTTAATAAATGATGTGTAATTTTTCCATTTCATCATTAGAAGGTCAAGTAATTTTCATGTTAATGAATAATATAAGAGATTTGTCTCCTAGAAAGCATTTTTCCTATCAAAATATTAAAAAAAAATTGAATATATATATATATATATATATATATATATATATATATATATATATATATATATATACTTTTTTTAATATTCAATAGATATTGTGGATGACAAATAAATATAGAGAATGAATGTATACAATAGATATACAATTATATCAAAATATTAAATAAATATTATGTATGATAAATAATTTTAATTGAATGCTTTAAAATGTATTAATATAGTGATAAATTATGCAAATATATATTTAGTTAGTTCACCATAGAGTAGGAGGATAAGATATTGCTAATGTTGAGGTGGGAGTTGAGTGTATGGCAATGGGTGGAAGGATATGTGTAATAAATTTAGATTGTATAAAGAAATATGTGTGGATGCTTGTAATCATAATTCTTTTTTTCTTAAATAGTAATTAACAAAATCTCAATCCATTATTGAACTAGCTTATCAAATGGATCCCACTATACATGCCTACTATTTTCTAAATTTCAATTCCATAACATCCCATAAACATAGAATCATTTCATGTTCTATACCCATCAACTAAGTCATGCTTGAACTTTAATCACAATATGACTACCAAAATTTGATCTAGTTGTGTCTTTTTGTTCACCAATTGTAAAAAGTTAAGACCAAACTAGAGGCATTTTTTTTGAGGTCTCTCACATTCATTAGAGCCAAGAATTTCATTAATATTATCCTTTTAATAATAATCACATCAAGACCAAAGTTCTGGAGACATATATCAACTCAAGATTAACTCTAAGAAATAAAAAATTGATAGTTCTTCTATGGAATCAATTGTTGACAATGGGTCAATGTGTATAGTGTTTACCCAATTTACTATGGATGTAAGAATATTATGATGTCATATTTACTCATGATTATATCAATTTGTATAAAGTTGTAGAGGAATTGATGATGATTTCAATATTTGAACAAGAATATAAATATTATATTCCCTTCCTTTTGGACCTGCCATTGTGTTACACTTTTGGTTAAGGTCAACAATATTATCAATTCTCATCTATCGCTTACGCCTATAGCAATATTGGGCTAAAGTTAGCCCAAGGATTCCTTTAATACATCAATCCTTAATTGCAAAAGTTGTTTATCCTTGAGGTTAAAATAAACATCATAACCATTAAATCATCATTATTTTACATATAATCTTATATAGGTCTTCATTAATATAAAGAGTGTAGATAATAGGCTATCTAAAATATTATATGAAGGGATCTTAAGATTCACAAACTTAGTCTATGAATTTTAATTCCCTTATTTTTTTGTAGGATTAATCTTCAAACTTACTTATTCATTATCTTGTTTCCCTTGTTAATTGTGAATCTAGTTAATCAAACTCAAAAGATGAACTAAACTGATATCCCTCCAACCCTTGATATTCCCTTTATAGAAAGTGAATAATTCAAATTTTCCCTATGCCTCAAGTGTTATTTAATTATAAAAAAAATCCTTAAGATGTCATGAACTCTAGTCATTGTTTGCCAAGCATATTTTAGAACATTCATCCCTCAAATTTTCTGTTGATGTAAAATGTGACTATATGAAAGAGGGATATTGTAGATAGTTAGAAGTATACCATGATAAATCCAAAGCTAAGATCATACTATTCCAATCTTGATAATCATATCACATCTATAAAAATTATGGAGAAATATCTCATTCAAATCTCGAGCCAAGCTCTTGGGTAATAGTAAAATCGTGAAATTCTCAGATCTATAGTAAATCCACAACAAGCCGTTAGTATTTTTTCTAGTTGAACCCTAAAAAACCCTCTAAAGGACAACCAACTCTTATGCTCAAGGACTTCCAGATTAGGGGCCAACAAATGAGAGATAGTTTTAACACTTTTCTCCCCTACATTTTAGGTTCTACGGGACCTAGGTGGGTATCCCTATATGTAAAGTAAGTAAGATTCATATAGATGAAAAGTGCTTATAGGGCTAGTTACAACACTTTTTCTCATTTAAGTTTAGGTATGAAACAAGAAACATAAAGAAAATCTAAACTAAGAAATTAGGGAAAAGGTTTATGAATATAAAGTTTGTTTTGGAGGATGGAGAAGCAATACCAATACTCGTTTGGGCTATAAAGTCATATATTATTATTTTATGATGACAAAACCAAACATATTATGAGGTTCTCCTACTAGATTATCACCTTATGAAAATGAAACCTAGACAAGCCTATTGTGCAATAACACTTTATAATCCCTAGAAAATGATAACATACACATTAATTCATGGCAAGAATTTACTCTATCCCTTGGAAAAATAGAAAACCAATAAACTAATTTAGAAAGGAAAATGTGTTTGAAATAACTCACATAACCCTTAATTACGTAGTTTAAAGAATGTCATTATTCACAGCAGGAGAACATTGCATAATAAAGTATACTCATATAAACTTTGTAGTTCATTATACATAGGAGATGCCAAGTAATGGCTTATAAAGATAGATCTTCACTTGTTAGCACTCAACAATATTCTGTACATAGGCTCTTGGCCATCAAAATATGAGAACCCAAAACAATAGATATTATACTTGAATCTAGTATAATCAAGTATAATGATGGAAAGGCTTAATGGGACATCTATAAAAAAAACAACATTGGGGATAACTAGAACCTACATAATCGAGTGGAAAAATACCGTATACTTTCACACTCAATTTCCATGTGAACCATACCTACTACATGTAAATGATAGAAAAAACACAATATAACTTCTTGATCATGTACAACATCATACATATTATAAGAAAAACATAAAAAGTTCTATACAACAAAATATCACACACACACACATACATATATATATATATATGCATGTATATATTATGTATATTTATATATATATATATATATAGATACACATATGTATGTATATAAACATATACATCTATACATGTATATATATTATATACGTATGTATATTTATATATGCATAGTGGTACATATATGTATGCATATATCTACATATATCTACATATCTTTATGTAGAAATATGTATATATGTAAACCAGAAATAATGAGTAAATATATAGTTTAATAATAAACATAGTGATAACACAAGTATCTTGCAATATACACAATGTTCTTGGTGTTAATACAAAATAATATGAAGAGAACATCTCATTGTAAAATGACCAAGTGTTAGTCTACTAGTCCAAGTCCAAAACAAGACTATGAAAATGCAAACACAAGAGGGTTTACAACATTGGTGTAGCTAGGGAGTGTGTCATATGTGGCTACTTAAGCTATAATTATTTTTCTTGGTATATGTATCTTTATCATGTAGTTTATCCCTTTATTTGTAATTTGGATTAGAATTTCTTCCATTTTCGTACCTACACTAGGTGGTTGCATATCACCTCTTGATATAGGATACAAATTGCATTAAATTTAATAGATTTTGGTATGTTATTTATTTTTTAAAATATCTAAAATATAGCAATGACTATGACGAAAAAATGTATAAAATCTTATTTTTTACAATTTTATCTAAAATGTTTGTTGTTGGCCACATGGGGAATAAAAGGGTATAATTAGATTATTATTTTTATTTTTATTTCATTCAAAAATGAGAAAATCCAAAAGGGTTATGCTTGAGTTTCTTTAATAAAGAATTATAGATATATATTTTTTTTTCATGTTTGGAAAAGAAAGAAAAAATGTTTTTCAAGCCATAATAACATGAGTTATTTAATAAGATGATTAGTTTCCAAGATATTTTAAGATTGTGTATATTTCGAGTATGTTGTCAAAAAAAAATGTTAGTTTGTATTTTGTGTTCAATTTAAAAAATTTGGCATTTAAAAACTTAGGATGGACATATAATAAGAAGGGAACTTGACTCCCAATAGTTCTTGAGATACAAATGGATCATGTGCATAAGTAGGTGAAGATTTTTTAATTAAATGATAATTGAACCTCATGGGGTGATAAACATGATTAAATAAGAGATTTTGCGAGATAATTTATATTTTTGTAATGGTGCAATCATGTACATATTGATATATCACAAACTTTGAGAGATTTGTTAATTTCATGGGCGTCACAACATGTCTCATATTATTTGAAGTAAAATGAGGACTCCCTCTTTCATTCATTCTTTTACTTAATCCCTAGTGTCTACAATTTCAAAGATATAATTGTAATTGAAATTCTAAAATGAAGTGATAATTATTTGAACAAATTTTGTATTGGCTGATAGTGTGCCTTGAAAAATTCCAATTCCATTTTAAATTTTTGTTCAAATTATCAATTAAAAAGGAAGACATAAACATAATTTTTTATTAGCCATCCGGATGAACTTATAATCCTGCAAAGTGTGAATAGAAATCTGATCTTCAACTTGAATATTTTTTTTCCTCATGCACATGGATGTGCCTCATGGTATGAAAAGTGTAAGGAATCTTCAACTAGATACCTAATACAACATCATTTTACTCACATGTTCTTCGATTTCTGACAAATTTTTTAAAGTGATCTTATTATAATCTTGCACGATCTTATATAATATGTTCAACGCGATGCGATGGCGATTGTGGTTTGTAAGGAATATTAGCTACAAAATATTTGACAATGACAATAACAATAACAATGAGAGTTGTAATTTGACCGGAAATTATTTATGACTGCCACTGCCACTGCCACCAAAAGTCCAGCGATACAAATTCTGTATTGACTTATAGTTTGCCTTGAAACATGCCGAATCCATTTTAAATTTTTGTTGAAATTGTCATTTATAAAAGAAAACATAAGTATAATATTGTTTTTAGTCATTCCCATGAACTTATAATCCTACAAAATGTGAATAGAAATCTGATCTTCAAGTTGGATAATTCTTATCCACATGCACATGGATGCACATATGATCGGCTGGGCTTAAGTATCACAAACTCAGATCTAACTTTAATCAAAAATTCATTTTCGTTTCTTGTTTATTTTCATGTTTTCTTGCGTCATTGTTACGGTTAAGTTTTCTAAGTTATCGAACAAGTACAGGCGGACAAGTTTTTTCACATTGACATAGTGGTGTCAGTATTTGTCAACATTATCTTATCTGAATGTCACACGCAACCTCCTACTGTGATTACGAACGAACTTGAACTTGTTATTAATGCTAAGCGCACCTAAATCAAAATAAAAAATCACCTAAATTTCCAACCTCACAGATAACCTGAAATGTGTATACGAGTCTATTCTGAGATTTATACATGCCTACTTCAGAACAGTTTCTGACGATTCTATTTTATGATAGCACCAATGTAGCTGTCGAGATGGAGGACATGGGAGAAGATTTTGTCAATTGCCTTCTTCAATATTATGATCGTGGAGGAACTGCCTTATCATCAGGGTTAGATGCTACAGAGAAAATATTAATGAAAGGAGCTTGACACCAGTCTATGAACGTGAAAAAACCTGTAGCCATCTTTTTGAGCAATGGGGAAACAATTTTGCAGGAGATCCCCTCTATTATGTGGAGAGAATGAGAAGATATGAGCCCAAAACGATACTCATACAGGAACAGGTCTGAAAGGGATCTAACAATGAACATCCTGATAAAAATGGCAAAGAAAGGAGGTGGAACCTTTGAGGAAACATTAGAAGAGATTCAGTTGGACTGTAGCTGTAAGAATCTGGCCAAAGGTCTCAAAACCCAAGTTGCAACCTTGATGTAAGGAATAACCAGATTACTCTGCTTTTAAAATTTTGTTTTACATACTATCTAGTGCGCTTGTGTAATCATCCATTTAGTTTTGTGTTACTTCTATGTTTTGAAATCTGATGTTGTGGTAGCCCTGCTATTTATACAGCAGTTATGCTTCTCATGTTGTAAGAAGCATATGGTTATACAGGTGTTTGCTCACATAGTAGCTGGAGACCATTGCAGAAGAAGGAATAAACAACGATTAATGATCATTTTTCCTAAGCTTTCCAAGATTTACATACAAATTGGAATTAATAATGAAAGAGGTATATATTTTCTCAATGAATCACTGTATATCTTGTTTAGGTTTTTACATGAAATAGATCTGTCACTGTATAAATTTAATATGACTATCTAATGTTACTTATAAATTTAATAAATATGACAATAAAAAAAGAAGTAATAAGAATGATAAGGGTATGTAATCTAAATCGGAATTAAAAGATGTGCTCTTGTTGTCCACTCATTTTTAAAATTGTCAGTGAATTTTCATTTAATTTTGTTTGCGATTCCCAACAAAAAAAATAACAAATATAATTTTTTTTAAATGACTCAAAATTGTATATTTATTTATTTGTTGTTATAAATAATATCAATCTTGTTTGATTTTATTTGTATTCATTTTAAAGTTTTTAAACTCAATTTATAATATATTTATTTATAATTTTTGATCAAATTTAAAAATTATGGAATTGGTTTAGATTAGTTTAGTGATTTGTAGATTTGAATCTAATTTTTAAGATTTTGTACAATTTATTTTGCTTGTGTGCTGACTTTTACTTTTACTGTGTAGTGTATTGTTTGAGGTAATTAAATTTTTCATAAATGAATTTTAAAAATAAAATAATAATATCTTATTTGGAAAATAACAATAAATTGTAGTTAACCAGAGCCAACCTGAAGCGCAAGGCCCCCCTTACTCCGAAAATGGTTCAAACTTTTAAAAAGGGGGTTAAAGATATGTAGGAGCTTGAGGCGGAGACGGAGTCGGTCCTTAGGATTTTGAATTAATGGCTGGGGTTTTCTTTGTTCTTTCTTTGCTGGACCTTCTTTCTTGACCTTTCTGGTCCTTTTTGATTGGTTGCTGCTGGTCTTCTCTCAGACATCTATTTTTTTTTTGGTAGAACTCTAGTTTCCTCTTTGTTGTTTTGTAAACTTTGTGGTTTCAGGTCCCTATAAAACCCGTTTTACCCGGTTATCAAAACAATAAATTGTAGTTCCATTCAATTGTTTATAGACTTTGATTTTTAACTTAATTAGTTTTTAGTTATTTACATTTTTTTTATTTTTTTTTATAGGTAAGTGCTACCAAGGGGGTAGCTCCCATGATAAAGATCCAAACAAAGAAAAAAGTATACCCTTGCCAAAAGGGGTGCAACCTATCAACAACTATACTGACCAAAATCCCACTAGAGGAACAAAATTTAAACTTTACAAGTACCAAGAATTAAAACAACCTAAGATTGGGAATCAAAAAACTCAGATTCAACTTTTCTCCCCAACTCTAGCAGATCTTAAGGCCATTGAATGTTTGAGGCTGAAAGAGAGAGATTTTTTTCTCTTTACCTTTGTCCAAGGCAGATCAGACATTTCTTCCAATGACGATCCATCACAAATCGTTTCAGCAGTAATACCCCTAGTGTCAACAGACTGCAAGAAAGAGTTCTTTGATAATGTTTCAAGCTTCACAATATGAGGAGGGGCGTTATCATCCACATAACCCACATTAGGCTTACATTCTTGGACATGGATTGGAGAAGCCATTGAGGGGGGAGAACATGGAAGCAACTCATTCTTAGCATTGGAGCGAGGTGAATCATCCCTTACATTCAGAGTAATGACATAATGGCTAGAATCAACCCTATTCCACCAGGTGGGCTGATTGAGGACACTGTTGCCAGACACATGGGTTTGCTTCTTATTGAATTGGGGGGTACTATGAGTAGTTGAGTAAAATTTTATCCACCTAGAAATGGGATCTTTTCATAATCTATAGGTTGTCTCCATCGTCTATATCCAACCTTCAATGAAATTTCAATTGGAAGTCCTTTGGAAAGATCGAATTCGACATAGAGGTGAGCACAGGTAGAGCTTTCGTAGTTGATTGTTTCTTTAGAAGTACTGTGGTACTTTCCCAATCCATTGGCTATCGCTTTTAAGCACCCAATCTCCCAAAATTGTAGAGGTAAATAAGGTAATCTTACCCAAAGAAAAGCAAAGGAAAATGTTTCAGACTGTGGATCGAAAGAGAGGAACCAAGGTTTGATGCAAAGGATGTCGCCTTGATAGAACCACAGACTAGTATTAAGTATCAATTCCTTGTCTTCCATTGATTCATATTCCAATATGAAGAACCCCTTTGCACAAGGGTAAATATTGATTTCATCCTTCAAGTGTGCTTTCCAATTGTTGCTTATCTAGGAGTGCAGGTCACTTAATTTTGGCTAGATTTGCAAGAATCTATAAATTAGGGCATGTTCCATTAGGTACGCCTCTCTATCATTTGTAGTGTTGTCCAGGAAGATCATATGAATTGAAGTAGAGTGACAAAAGGAGAATGAAGAATGTTGAGAGGCATGAGGGCGAGAGGGGGAACAAACCCAACCAACACCATTCGATGACGAGCAGGAACTAGGCGGCACACCACCCATCATCGTAGCTTGGGCGTTTAGACCTAGGGCCGCCTTGAAATCGAGTCGAGGGTTTGTAAAGGATGCATCTGAGTCAAAGAAGTCATGAGACTTTGGACCAGAAAAATCCCCATGTGAATGAAAAAGAGCATGGGCCTCACCCAGGGGTTGGCGTGAGCGAGCAGGACCAAACACATTATTTCCACCATGAGGGAATTTTCCTTACACTTTCGCAAGCAAGGCACTAGAGAAATTTGGAATGGATCTGGAGAAATTTGGAGCAGAGTGAGCCATGGTAACTAATTATTTACATTATTATTTGTTTTTATTATTAAAAAAATAATTATTTAATTTAAATAAAAATAAATAATATTTAAAATAATAAAATTATTTTTTCTTATCTATCTACTATCTAATTTTTTTTTATTGTCTTGTCATTTATGCGGACATCAAAATATGCAAATGGTTAGCATGATTCTAACATCCTCATAGAATAATACAACATTCTTCAAAGTAAATAACAAAATTAATCTAAGCATGCAAAGAAGACATGAAGTATATCTATCCTATGGTGGATTGGTGCTATCCTTTGTGTAGAAGGCAGCCCTTTCCCAATCCTTGATAAGCAAGATGATGCCAAGATGATAGAGCAAGATTGATTCTCAAATGAAGAGAGTAACCTTGCATAAATATATGTTATCAAATCGTGTTGTTGTGATGAGCAAGATTAGTTCTCTCATGTGGAGAGTAACCTTGCTTAAAAATGTGTTCCTATTTGAAGGAGAGAAGCCTTCAACTTATAGTTGAACTTGAAGAGAGGAGAGCTCAAATTGATGAATGTGGGATCATTCATGGACCAATGACAAGATGCCACTTGTCAAGGTGTGAGAGGGTGAGGAATGTGCAAGTCTTGGTCAATGTGCCCATTCAAATTTGAAAATTCATGTTTAACATGCTTAAACAAAACTCTAAAAAATCAAATAAGAAAACTTGAAAGCATATTCAAACAATATCCATATCTATCCCATAGTGGGAGTGGTGCCTTTTGAAATGTGGAAAGAAAAGACCTTTCCCACCCCCTTGATAAACAAGATGATGTTATCGACAAGATTGACTCTCAAATGGAGAGAGTAACCTTGCATGAAAAAGTGTTGTGTGTTTGAAGGAGAGAAGCCTTCAACTTATAGTTGAACTTGAAGAGAGGAGAGGCCAAATTGATGAAAGTGGGATCATTCATGGGCCAATGACAAGATGCCACTTGTCAAGGTGTGAGAGGGTGAGGAATGTGCAAGTCTTGGCCAATGTGCCTATTCAAATTTGAAAATGGCTATAAATGCATGTGTTTGAGGGTTTTTTGGGAGGAATTGTCTTTGTCCAAAAAGTCAAAGATGAGAGTTAATGAGGGAAAATATGGGTTTTAAGAAATCAAATAAAGTGATTTATTGTGCAAGTGGGTGGGTTAGTTAAGAGTTTGGATTTGACTCTAGTTGAGTCAAAAGCTAGAGAATGGTAATTATGATTAGAAGTTAATTAATTTAGCTTAATTAACTTAGGGGATTTTAGGGATTTTGATATTTGATTTATTGAATCAAATAAGAAGAACCCTAGGACTTAATGAAATAATTTAATTTATTTAATTAAGCCTGATGAAGCTAAGGAATTAATCAATAAATTGTTTTAATTGATTAATAGCAGAATTTGATGTTAGTTAGAGTGAGATGTAAGATGTCTATTTTACGTGTCTACAATTTAATATTTGTAGCTATTTATTTTTACTTTTTAGTTAGTCTTATGATGTAATTTTTCACAATTTATTCAATTCAACCCCTTATCTTTTTCTTCCATTATTATTTATTAATTATAATGATGATTTTATATTAAATAATATATAAATCAAACTCATTTTTATATTATTTAATTAATTGATTTTTATCTCGTTTTATTTTTTTTAGTTAATCTTTAGAAGTAATATTTTTTCACGTTTTGTTCATTTCAAAACCATATCAATTCCTTCCTTATTTATTTATTTATTATAATGATTATTTTATAATAAATAATTTATAAATCATTTTTTTTATATTATATTAATATTAATATAAAATAAAATAATATATTATTTAATTAATTTATATATTATTACTAATAAGATTTTTCAAACTTATAATATTATTATAAGATCTTTCATTTAATCAAAATAAAATATTCTATGATAAGTCATAGTCTTAAAGAATAATAGAAATTAAAATTAAGAAATAAACAATGAATAATGTAGAATATCTTTTTACATTTGATATTATTTCAATAAATTAATATTTCTAAATTATAATAAAATAGACTATGGGAAGACATAGTCTTAAATAAACCTATTTGCAATTGATAACATTAAAAGAAATTAGACTATGGTAAGACACACTCTCAAATAATGTACTAATAATTGTTGAAAGAATGGTAAAGTAAATACTTTTTCAATTGTTAATATTCTAGATAAATTAATATTTCAAAATTATAATGAAATAAAATTAAGATAGACTATGGGAAGACAGTCTTAAATAATCCTATTTGCAATTGATAACATACTATATATATTAAATATGTATTAAAATAAAATAGATTACGATAAGATTTAGTCTTAAAAAGAAAGTACTAATACATGGAAGAATGAGAAATCTAAGTAGAAAAAGTGAATAATGCTTAAAAGAAATCAAAAATTAATTAATATAAATTAATTAATTAAAAGGTGGATTTTTTTATTTTATTTTATTATGATATATATGTTGTTTATTTTATGTTTTATCTAATTGTTCTTTTATATTGCTAATTGTTAAAAGAATTTAAGACATATAATATTATTATAAGATTTTAAATTATATTACTAAACAGTCTTTTTCCTTAACTCTTACAAAATACAAGCATCCAGAACATCTTAGTATCAATTTAGTAATAGTCATAACAATGGTTAATACCAAATTGTTCCACAAATCTACAAAGAACATAAAAAGGTTTGGGATGTATGACACTTTAGAAATTAGTATAAGAGCATGTAATTTAAATCCAATTTAAAAGATGTGTTCTTGTTGTGGCTCATTTTTAAAAGTGTCAGTGAATTTCCATTTAATTTTGTTTGTGATTCCCAACCAAAAAAATAACAAATATTTTTAGAAAAATGGGGCCAAAATTGTATATTTATTTATTTGTTTGTTATAAATAATATCAATCTTGTTTGATTCTATTTGTATTCATTTTAAGTTTTTAAATTCAATTTACAATTATATTTATTTATTTGTTTGTTGTTATAAATAATATCAATCTCGTTTGATTTTATTTATATTCATTCTAAAGTTTTAAAATTCAATTTACAATTTATTTACTTGTAATCTTTGATAAAATTCAAAAATTATGGAAGTGGTTTAGATTAGTTTAGTGATTTGAAGATTTGAATCTAATGTTTCATTTTTAAATTTTAAATCTTGAGATTGGGTGTTTCCCTCGGCTATCTAGTCCCATATTTGCACCGGGGCATGGATGCATCATGCCATACCATAACTGGGGTAGGTTTTGTACTTTTTGTTGGTACATAGTATTTTTTATTTTTAAGATTTATGTACAATTTATTTTACTTGTAGGCTACTTTTACTATGCGTAACTAAATTTTTCATCAATAAATTTTAAAAGTAAAATAAGAATATCTTATTTGGAAAATAACAATAAATTTTAGTTAGCCACTTTGAGGTTTGCTCTTACTACGTGTAGCTAAATTTTTCATCAATAAATTTTAAAAGTAAAATAAGAATAAATTTTAGTTAGCCACCTTGAGGTTCGCTCCCTCGACCGCTACATAGTGTGAAAGGATAATGGGGTCAATTAAAGTGGCCCGCTTGGATGACTCGAGGTATAGACTAAACTTTAATAATAACAAAAACAAAAACAATAAATTTTAGTTTGATTCAATTTTTTATAGACATTGATTTTTAATTTAATTAATTTTTAATTATTTACATTATTATTTGTTTTTATTATCAAATTTTTTAATTGAAAAATATAATAATTATTTAATTTAAAATAAAATGAATAATATTTAAGATAATATAGTTATAGAACAAATAATAAAAGTGTTTTTTTCTTATCTATCTACTATCTAATTATTTTTCATTGTCTTATTATTGAATAGCCTTTGTTGTTTTTCTTCTAGTGTCTTGGTTGCCTTTATTATTATTAAGTTTTTTTGGTGTGTGTAATCTAGGTCAATTAGCTTTTAATATTTGTATCTCTTTATTTTTATTTTTTAGTTAATCTTGAGAAGCAATATTTTTTCACGTTTTGTTCATTGCAAACCCATATCAATTTCTTCCTTAATTATTTATTTATTATAATGATTATTTTATATAAAATAATTTATAAATCTTTTTTTATTAATATTATATTATATATATTAATATTATATTATATATATTAATATTATTTTATGCATAAATAATGAGATTATTTTATATATTGTTTAATTAATTTATAGATTATTACGTCCCTATGGCATAACATTTTGAAATATGTGTCCCTTGAAAATCTTTGAAATGGATTTATAAGCCACAAGATGTTTGAATCCTATGCAAAAAAATCACTTTATAGAGTTAAGTATAAATTTGAAAGTACTAATGGCCAAATAGATCAATATATCTACTGAATAAACTTGATACTAAAAATCCTTATAAAAAAGGAAAAGCATAGCCTATGTAGCTCATTGGTGAGGGGCTAAACTTAAAGAGCACTTAGAATGAGCTCCTATATTTTAGTTAATTTTAGGCTCGGGACCTCGAAGCAAAACAAGATCTCGATTACTAAAAGATAGGATCCCGATTCATTTTTCCCAATTTTGAGATTGTTTCTAAGGCTGAAACATCCACCTTAAGTGGACTCAACTTCATGCTTTCACCCATTGATAAAATGTTTTATATGATTATGTTATTTTTATTAAGAGTGTATTCATATTCATAGAATTCAAGAGTACATATGTTCCAACAATCCAAAGTCGTAATGAGTAGAGGACTTGAAGGTGAAAGAGTACAAACCCTTCTCAAGTTAATATCCTCTAGATTATATTCAAATATAGTGAACATTATAAATGTGAGAATATTTTAGATATATGGAAAGAGAGGTTTTCTGATTTATTTACAATCACTTGATCTTTACATCACTTTTGATTGAAACCTTAGGTTGAGAATAACCTATTTGGATGGGTTGACTATTTGATCACTGTTTGAAGCAAATAGGTTGGGATTAACCTATATGAACTAATTGATCAATTTACCGTTGATTATATCTTGATTGAGGTAATTTATTGTTGAAGATAATACTTTTGATTAAGGTCATTTATTATTGCAGATTATACTTTTCTTGAAATTATTTATTGATGCAATTATACTTTTGATGAGAGTCATTTATTGTTGAGATTACACTCTTGAATGGAGACTTTTATTGTTGAGGTTGTACTTTTGAAATAGATTCATTTGATATTGTGACATTATGAAAATCGTATGGTTAATTAGGTTATTCCTGGGGTTAGGATAATCCATGGAAAAGGGGATAACCTATGAATAGAATATGATTTGAGATACTTTAGTATAAATTTCATTTAATTATGAGTTAATGATAAGGTTATTCTTGGGATTTGTCTAATCCATGGGAAAGGGGATAACCTAGGTATAGAGTATAAATGGCCATTAATCCAAATTGAGCTACGAAGGTGTGTGAATAAGAGACGTCTACTCTAAGTTCTGGGTGATGAATACTTTGTCCAAAGTAGTGTAAAGAGGCCATTGTTTACATTTTTAGTTTCAATGTGATTCATGATTACGTACTAGGCCAGGATGTACATAAATGTAGGGGGATATTCATTGGATGTCAATTCTACAAATGTATAGGACATAACACCAAACTTAGAAAAGTCTATTATTATGAGGTTGCCAAACCAATCTCTTTGTTGAAGGGTAGGGCCATCTTATTAGTTAAGTAGATGTGTGGGGGACTACAGTAAGTTTGTGGTTGGCGAAAAAGCACTTGAGTGATGCTTCTCCTCTTTAGTTGGCATCCAAGATTTGAGAGGTACTCCTTAGACTATTTGTACTTTATATATTTTGTAAGCTTGTGTAAGCTATGTGTATGTAACTTGTAAAACCATCTCTATGGAATTTGTAAATATGAAATTTCATATGGAAATTATGTATCATCATTATTTAAATTAACGAAAGGAATTATTTTGTATGCAACGGGGGAGTTTGAAATATGTTTCAAATGTGTATTTATTATTCAAAGGAAATGGAATTTTTTATTTCTCTTAAAGGTTAGATGCACAAACTATTCACTTGTGGGTGAAACATAGAAATATTACTGTGTAGAACATTGGGCTTGTTACAATGATTGATTAATGAACTATATCCTAATTTTACAATTAACAATGGACATAATTATAATGCTCTTTACCTCTAATGTCAATAGATATTATTATAATAATTATATGTACAACATGTTTCAAATGGTTATCAAACATGTCTAGAATGTTTGTCAAGTGTGTTATATCATGTGTGGATATTTTCTAATCAAATTCTAACATTATTTGTTTCTACTAGATGAGTTTTGATTGATCTTGCATCATGGGCGAAGCTATTCAACACCTCTCTAGACCTCAAACTTATCTCTTAGCAATTCAACTCTACTTTAACACTAAAAAGTGATTTTTTTGTTCTTTCTTGCTCATTATTAGGGTGTTGGCAAGAAGTTGAGTCCACTTTTTGGCCAAAAAGTGGAAGTTCTTTCCCTAATTTTCAGAATTTGTCACATTTACCTTAAAATTTGAAATATTTAGAGATGAAATCTTTAAAAAGTTGCTAATCATAAAATATAGTACTCAAAATCTAGTTTCCAAATATGTAATTTATTTTAGCACCCAGATGATACAAATTGATTTTCAATAGGTGTTTCTAAAAACCACTGTTTAAAAGTCACTTTTTTTTACTATACCATGCACATGTACATCATCCATATTTTGACCTAACTAATCATATTTTCCTAAATCCTTTTGGGAAAATATTTATAACTCACTTAAGCAAGCTTTCCATATTTTTTTGTAATTTTTTATTGAATATAATTTTTTTGTTAATTTTTTACTGACCATATTTGGTGTTTTGAAAAATCGGCATGTACGTCATGCATAAGATATCCTAAACTTATGATTATTTGATTTTTTTTTTCAAATTGAAAAGAATTGTATGAATTACACCTTAGTAAAAGAAATTCAAAATAATAATTTAATAAAAAGTTATCAAAATACTAAAAAACCCGTTTCATAATTTTTTTTTGAAAAATAGAAAAATAATCCGATTGGAAAAAAAAATACATATGTAAAATCTACACAATATTATCTAAAATGGGTTTTAATTTCATAAAATAATTCAAAAAAAAACCTTGTCAACCATATTGACATAGTTTGTTTTTTCTCTCGACATTATCATGGCCTTGTACTTGTCCTAGTCTAAGGTTAAGGGTTGGGTTACCATGCATTTTCTAAGCCTAAATCCAAATGAGAAACATGAATTGTGAGTTTCAAAACTTTTAGAATGAGTACCCACTTTAAAATGGTTACCTATTCTAAAAAATGAATGACTACCTATTTTAAAGCTGAAAAAATGATACTTTGACTAGAAGTGGACTCAACTTATTGCACTTACCAATTATCAATAGGTGTTGTGCAACTTGAATAACATTGATTATTTTAATTATGTAAAATAAATATTTATTTGGGTCCACTTGGTAATGTTGTATGTAACATTGGCTTAAATGTTTTATGTAACATGTAATGTTCACCCCGCCACACAAACCCCATAGGACACAACTACTAATAATAACATAAATTAATTTTTTTAAGGACTACCAAATTTTAGTGTTAGATTTTAGGAAGATCTAGAAGATAATTATCAAGCACAATATGATGTCAAAACCCCATGAAAATATTGATCATTGAGAAATCATAAATAGGAGAAAACAAGAAGATCCAAATCCACAAGATGTGGAAATTAGGATCAAGATCCACATGAAGTGGAAAGGAGTGAGGTGTGAACTCAACTAGGTTCAACTAACAAGGACAACTAACTAGGCTTAAGTAAGCAAGGTGTAAAGCTAAGCATACAGCAACACCCCCCCTTAAGCATAGCTTAGGTGGGGGAAAAGATGGGTCCCGGCTACAAGGCCATTTTAGGCACCCATGCACAAAACTAATCTCTCAAAAATGGAGAAAGATAGAAAACCTAGTGGGAAAAAACCATCCTCCAAAAAGAGAGTGAAATATGTACAAGTCAAAGAAAAAGAAAGATAGAAGGAGGACTCAAGACCCCCCAAGAACTACTTCTATCACAAAAGTACAGTGAGATTTTTTCATAGGAGAAACTAATAAAAGTATTTGAGACCACCCCATACTACATATCCTACTACAGTGAGGTTGAATAGTTGAAAAAAGATGTAGATGTACATCCAAGAAGGTCGAACAATGTTCCTTCCCTTAGGAAGAAATGAAACAACTTGAAGATGCAAGATATCTCCCATTCTAGATTGGAATATAGATGAAGATGTATGAATAATCCTGAGCCAAGCTTAAACTGATCCAAGGATGATGGTGCCCATTGTGATGTTTTTGAAGTATGCTCATGTGTTCCCATGTTAATGTCGAAGGGTGTCATAATCGAATCAAGTGCATGCCTAATAGATGAAGATGATGAAAATCCAAAACCATGTGAAGACAAATGTAGAGCATGAATATCCAAAAAGACCAATGGTGATGCAACTTCATTGAAACTGTCATCAAATAGAAGATTGATGTCTTCAATGTTTGCTTCCAAGTTAGCAATGCGAGACTCTACAAATAGATAAGAAATGTCAAGTAGGATTGTGTCTCAATCAAGAATGCTAGGAAGACTAATGTGATCTTGCTGCAAAGAAGTACTCGAAGCTTTCGAAGAACCAACTGTGATATCTGATGAAGCAACAGTAGGAGGTGGAATGAGGACTTCCACTATGTCAACATGACATTCTTCATGACGTGGGATATCATTTGTGATCATTGTAGGATCATGTGGGAATGGAGAATCATTTGAGTTTTCATACATCTCCCAAATTTTGATCCATAAAGTGTGTGGACCGTCAATATCCATGATGACAATCAAAGTGTCATATGGTATATGTAAGTTGATTAATCCAACAATATGATCATTTTTATTAACCCATTTATCTTTCTGAAATTGATTACCAATTTTAGGGATAAGTCCATACAAATGGGGTAGAATATTGTGATACCTAAGATGTTTCAAGATTCCTTCACACCAAGACTTATAGTTTCCCTTGTTTAGGTTGATTACAGAAGAATGAGTTATATATCCCATGATAAGAAATATGTCAACAACTCCCTATGGAACTTTATTTCAATTCGTTAATTATAAAATTCCATGCATAATCCCCCCGAAGAAAAATACAATAAAACAACACTATAAATTGAGTGCATGAATTTCTAATAACTCCATATGACCCCCCATTTTTTGCCAATTATGACAAAATAGAAAAAAAAAAAACCCTCCTCGTTAAACACCTTTGCCAAATTCATTGCAAAATGAATTGACTTCCTTTTTTTTTGAAAATTTTTAACTAAGACAAATTGAATTTATCTCCTTATCACAAATCTCCCTTTTACAAATTAATTACAAAAAATTTTACCCCCTCTTTTTCAAAATTTTAAATGATCATGTGAACAATTAACATAAACTTGAAATTTCACACGCATAGTTAATGTTTAGCATTTTAACATTAGAGGTTAAAGATTATTTTTTATAATGCTACCATGCTCTATTTATGTGAAAAAATCAAAGCAATATATCTCAATTGGCCGATTCAAAAGGTGGAAGTGGGAAAACTGGTAGATTGACTCTTTGAGTGAGTCAAGGAAATGAAGGAGAAGAGGCGTTACCAAGTCTTCTCAAGGCCGTCTCAGGGTTGTTACGTTGGATGTAGAAGATAGGTCCAATTGCTGCCAAAGTTCACGCCTATGTGAGCAGTGCCTTTGAGACCACATTTCACACCTTTATTTCACTTGAGCTCTACTGTGGCAGATGCTGAAACTGAGAGTCGCATGATTTGGGTGTCAGAGACTAAACCTGGATGCATGGGTTGAGGATCTGAGCCAGACACAATATTCCAAAACACTTGCTATATGCAAAGACAAAGGAATAAGAGACGACAGATCGAGCCTTTAAGGCACCTTCAATGAGGATATCACACAGCTTTAAAGAAATATCTCCTTAACCCGCCTGCAAATCTTGATGTCGAGCCTCCACCAAACACGCACCTCAAATGGAGAAAGGTGGCCTAAAACGGAGAAGGCAAAACATCAGATCGAGCTTGCCTCTGAAGGGTTGTTCAGGCCTATGGGAGTGTGGCAAAATTAATAGCCAAATAAGGTTGCAGGTCCCCTCTACGTGAGCAAAAGAAGAGCTTCAAACAGCAGATCGAACTCCATGCATGTGTAGAAACGACATTGTATGCCTCAAACCAGCATTTGGATACCACGAAAAATACCAAAATATTAAATTTGAAACAGGGGTGGGGTCGATCTATTGAAACAAAAATATGTTTCAAACTTTTCTACAGATTGTTAGTAGGGAGAGAATGAAACAAACTAAATACAAAAAAAAATTCAACAAAAGGCTTGTACTATCTCCATCGTGCTCTGATATCATGTTAGATTTTAGGAAGATCTAGAAGATAATTATCAAGCACAAGATGACATCAAAATCCCATGAAAAGATTGATTATTGAACAATCATAAATAGGAGAAAAAAGAAGATCTAGATCCACAAGATGTGGAAATCAGGATCAAGATCCACACGAAGTGGAAAGGACTGAGGTGTGAACTCAACTAGGTTCAACTAACAAGGACACCTAACTAGGACAACTAACTAGGATTAAGTAAACGAGGTGTAAAGATAATTGTAAATCAACAAGAACAACAATAACATTAAACATAAATAATTAATTAAACAACATAACTATATTATATAGCATTAACCTAGTCCCATGGGGTAACATGGTGTGCTACTCGAAATGAACACAAACCAACTATAACGTTAAACGATACTAAACTAGACATATGATGGAAGCGTGTATAATACATAATATAAATATACATTCATCCAACATGAATAAGATAGATATATAAAAGCATAAATAACATATTATTACATTCAACTTCTGAGTTCAAGGCTACATTCATGGAACATATTTCCACAGATACAACACAACGTGAAACCAAAATTACATTACAAAGTTGCTTCCCTTATAACATTGGGAAGAGTACAACATAATACAAAGAGAACAATAATGAAGAGTTGAATACATAAAAGGTACAATCTTCTTTGTGTGAAGCTCTGAGATCATTGCAACTGCAACCGTGCCACGATCACTGCCTAGGGATCCAATGGGTGCATTGCAAGTTTCCACCCGATCTTGTGAACCCGAAGGAACACCCCCTATGTAAGGAGTCGATAAGAAATAACCCTCGGACACAAAGTCAAAACATAAAGGACTAACACCATACAACTCAAGACCACATAACAACATACTCAACAACAATAACAAGACTCTAGAGGCAACAAGAACAAGGGGAAGAAACAGGCATATTGGGAGAGTGTCATCGCATGGTCTTACATGGATTCACCAGACTACCTAACATTAGGAGCTGCCTCCATCAATGTGGATTAACCAGACTACCTAACACTAGGAGCCGTCTCCATCTATGGTTAACTAGACAACCTATCTCAAGGTGTCACCCCATAGGGCGATTCATGTAGAGTCGCTTACATTTTGTGGAGAGAAGACAGTGACCTTACCAACCAGGTCTTCCCACTTGTCCTTAGTCTTTTAGAGAACTAACGACAGGGGTGAGGTGCATGTTTTTATTCTTTTTATGTGTTAACTAATCCAACCCACTAGATACATTAATTAGGTTATCACTTATTTAAGGAAACTCTTTTATGGGTGACCACTTGTACACTAGCCCCAAGAAGAGCCACTCTCCCCTATGGTTGCACCAAATCCAAATACAATTAATGGGTGTACCTCAATGCACAAACATAAATGACCTTATTTCACAACAAGACACACGAGGCATGACCATCTCGTGACTACACAAACTATCCAAAAACCCATAAAACTAGGAGGTTCCACCCACACAATTATTCACAAGTTAACAAGATAGACAAAAAGGTGCAACCATAAACATGCATACACAAACACTTCCCTAGCCTTTGGAGGTAAACACTTATCCACCCAAGAACCAAAATAACACATTCTACCAATTAAAGCTACATTTTCAAGCTATATAAAATTCAACCTATTGCATATCAAGTAAAAATTTCCATCATTTAAAATCCATTCCAAATCATAATGTTCATTAATTATTTCAAATTTAATCTATGGAAATAACCAATTACCCAACACTAGTAATCTCACCAAATTAATTTTATCAAATTAGAAAAAAATCTAAATTCCTTTGATTGTTTCTAGATCAAATAAAATACACGCAACTACATTTTCTACAATTATTTAATCATAAAATAAACTTCAGAAATTAACTGTTTAAACTTAAGCTATTAAAACAATTATAAATCAAAGTATATATTTTAATCTTAAACAATATCTATTCTCTCGATTTGTTTCTTTTTCCAAATATAATTTTCTCTAAATCAACTTTTTTCAAGATTGTAAAAATCTAATTTGCAATTTTATTTCTAAATACAGATTTAATAAAATAATAATTGAATCTGAATCTAATTAAAAATAATTTTGTTCTCAATTTTTTTCAGAATTAAAATTACTTTCCCATCTCAAGATATATATATATATCAAAATACACACACACACACACATATATATATATTGCTAAAAAAAACCATTACTAAAGTTATTGTTGCAACCAAAAAGAAAAATTTAAAAGTACAAATATATATACATACATACATATATATTAGAACTGCCATAATAAAAAAACCATTTATAAACTTGTTGGCCAGGCATCACACACACACACACACACACACATATATATATGTAAAGAAATTAAAATCAAACCCACTATAAGAAAAATTAAGGGGCACAACCCCTTTATATGGCTGTGAATGGGGGGTGGGGTAGTATGCCTATGGCATCCACTCCCCATACACACAACATAAACAATTCGATGGAATAATAAATTCGCAGTCAATAAAAACATATAATATCCTTCAATAATTTCATTGCTATACGAAATCGGCAGATATATATATATATATAATTCAGATGGGAAGAATTAAATTGGTGGATTGCAATAGCCAGAATAAGGAGAGGATCTCTAGCAAAAGAATTTTTTTAGAGTACTTGACTGGAAAATAACAATGGACAAATTGAAATGGGAATAAATTTATTCAATAGATAAAAGAACGAGTTCCCAACCAACCAAACTTGTATCAAAATAATAAATAACATACTGGATAGGAAATGAAGGGAAGCGAAAACTAAAGGCAGAAGATAACAAATACAGAGCAATGATTTCACATGACAAAAATTTTAAGACTCGCAACAAACATGATGAGATTTTGAAATTTATAATTCTTTTCTTTTCAATTGGAAATTACAGAGGACATTCAAGGATTATAAAACTACTCGGATTCCTTCACTTGCAGTGGATTTGAAGATGAACTGTTGCGAGTGCATGTTCAACCAACCACAATCTTCAGCGAATTTAGAGATTTGCAACCTTCAGAAGAAAAATTTGAATACAATACCCAACACAATGTATAATTCTAGATTCTTCTATAAAAAATTGAAAGAAAGTACAAAGATCTCAATTCTCAGAAAAACTTCAAAGTTTTTGAATTGCAGACCAAATTTTACTTTTCTTCTCTCTTTCTCATTTTTTGAAAATGACCAGATTGGATATAAATCCCAAGAAGGCAAAATCAGAATATTACTAATTATTTCAGAATTTCATTGAACATAGAAAATAGTCACTTGCCTTCCATTTCGGTTTTAACTAATTTTCAAATAGGCATTTTCTTCCAAAATTACTAAACTAACTATTCATTCCCAAAATTTAAACATGATTTCCTTTTAAATAAAATTAACTTTTGAAAGCAATTAAATATCATTAAAATAAATAAAACAACATTTTAACTCAAACAATCATTTAAAGTTTAAAATATAATATTAAATTAACTAATTCATGATAAAACTAATCATAATAATAATTGCAATGACTTAATCTAAATAATAAATAAAATAATTTATTAACTTTTATTTATTTGAATTAGATAATAATCTTTCGATAATATAATTCTTGCAATATTAATAACACCCTTAATGAATATAATAGTAACACTAATGCACACATTTATTTTCTAAAAGAATTGATGTCATTTACTAACATTGAAAATTTAATTACTTATTAACCACAACAAAGGATAACATTTAATTTAAAACAATTACTTATTAATCATAGTCATAAACGCAACCTTTGCTAACATTACAAAACCCATGAAAATAAATAACTTAAATTAAAATCATATCCACACGAATGAAGTACGGATATAAGACATGAGCAAACACTGACCCAACTAGTGACATAGATGGGGGTACTTTCTTATCAAATCCCTAACCACATCAACCATTGGGTATGAAGGGAGTGCTCAAACCTGTCAATGCGGGTGGAGTCGACACTCGGTACATGCATTCTTGCATAAAACCAAACATCAAACCACATATACATATGCATATATTCTCATAATCAAACACATTGTGAACGAGAATTGCAGTGAGGAGGGCGCTCATGGATGAGTGATGCAACACCGTCTCTCTCACCCAAATCAGATATAGTAAACAAAATCTAAACATAATATCATCATCATAAAGCAATCAGTAACATCATCATAAGCATAAGTATCCAACACATGTGTCCAAATATCATAAGCAAAGAATCAACACTATCCACCAACCAACAACATGGTGAAACAGAAGTCTAACAAAGTATCAAGTATGCATCAGAACTTAACCAGAAACCAAACAGAATCAAAACATACACAAAGTAGTATCAAACTGTATCGGTAACATGAGAGGCACTACATAACATGGTTTTACCTTCTCTCTTGGTTGTATTTTTTTGAGATTATTTCTATAAAAGAAATCACATATTTAGTGGTTGAGTTTGGTTGTTAGAGGTTTTGACTTGGTTTTCATTGTATTGATCCTTTTGATAGGAGTGCATATGTGAAGCATGTCATAGGATGTGTGGATACATGCTTGGACACATGTAGGATGCATTGGAGGAGCTTGATGTTTCAAAAGTATTCATGGATACTTTGCAAGTGTATTGTAATTTTCTTATTACTAAATAATACATTGAGTATGGATTCTTTTGGAGGTTGACTTTTTCCCTCTATGAGGGTTTTTCCAAGGTATATCTTGTGATTGATCTTTGATCTTTAAATATGGTTATTTGTAAGATTGAATGCATTTCTTTTCTCTCATAGGATTATGTAGGAAATGGTTTGATCAACCTATAGGACTTTCCTAACACTCGTTTAAGAAACAATGACACCACTCAAAATAAATAAGTGACCTACTTATGGTTTACAACCGTTTAAATTCCCTAGCCAATCTATGTCAAAATATCATATATTTAGAGATTATTTATATTTCCCACTAAATATAATTTGAAACTTAATTTCTCCTTACAAATATATAAAATTCGCTTTGGTATTGCTTAGTGTTATAATCTATGATTTCTTGAAAAATAAATTACTACATTTATTGCACATGCTATGTCAAATCTACTACAAACCATTACATAAAAAATGCCTCATACAACACTTTAATATAGAATTAATTACATGCCATGGTTTTCCTCCTTCATCTTTAGACACATTTCTAGTGATAAGGTTTTACCAATTCCTATTGGATTTTAGGATATTTTGAATGCATCTTTTGCAAAAAAGATAAATTGAATATTTACTATACTTTTCAAAGGAAAATAAGGGACTAGGTTATTGAGATGAGCTTTAAGATCTAGTAAGAAAGATGAATTTAGTCATCCTTTATTTATGCCCTTGGAATCTCCCCACCTCTCAAGATCTGCCATGATTAGAACTATTCACTAGTTTTAGTAACACTTTGTTGAATTGGAATCTTTTCTAGTATTCCATAAAACTTATTTGTGTTGTTTTACTTATTAGTATTTTTGTGAAATCTTATATTTTTTTCCTATCTTGATTATTATGCATCTAGTGTTAATTTATGTGTGGTTGTTTGGTTATGATAATACCTTTGGGTGTTATGGTTGATATAGTAAAATGATAGGCCCAAATTAATTTAAGAGAAAGATATGGTATATATTAAGATGAACATGAAATTTAATGTGGTCTACTAAATAATATCCAATTGGATAATAAAACTTACAGGGCTTCCCTAAATATATGAGTTGGTTTTGATCTTAAAAAATAACCCTTAATTAGCACTATCAAAATTCATTCAAACATGATCAAAGAAAGCAAGAAATTATGTATTAATTTTTTATTTAAATTTATGATATCAATATTTAATTGTCAACACCACATGATTATTAAAGAGCATGAAACATACTTCAAAAAATTATATCTTCTATAATTTTCCCTATAAACGAGAGATTTTAATTATGATCTAAAATTGATTAGTTAAAATCATCAAAGTCAATTCATTTATTTAATAAATAATTAATGTAAAAGACAAAAAAAATCTAAGAAAAAAATGTGAGGCGGCCGTGATTGTTGAGTTCAATTTAGATGGGCTCATTTTCAGAAATGACTACCCAGCATACAATCTGGATATTTGACCAGATTTAATAATTAATTAAAAATTAAAAAAACACTGCATTTTTATTTTTAATTAATTATTAAATTTAGTCAAATACCCAGATTGTATGCTGGGTAGCTTTTTCCCTCATTTTCGGTGGGTTCGTTCTGGCAGCAGGCGGGGACAACGATTTCAATTCACCTGGTGGATGCTAGGGATAGCAGACTGGGCACGTGGGTACTGGGCAGACAGTTAGGCATGTCAGGCCATGGGATGCCCATCGATGCAGGCTTCTCCAAAGTCTGATAATAAATGGATTCTAAGAACCTATTTAAATCAGTAAACTGATTTATAGAAAACAAACATTTCTATTTAATTTTTTCCTTTCCAATAAAAAAATATTGAAATTCCATTATTGATATATTTTGTACATAATCCATTACAATCCCTATAATATGTAATCTTACATCCCCAAGAATGGTATGCTTGCTAATTATGGTGCAGCTTCAAAGATATGCGCCCATATTGCTCACTCACTGGTATGTGCACCCCATGTGAGGTACACTGCAGTGTGTTATAATAGACTAGGAATGATTTTTTTTTCCCCAATGGTTCAGAGTAGGCTCGACATCTGAATGAGTGCAGTGAATGGCTCCTCCGACGTGTTTTCTTCTGTGGACGGAAAAACGTAACTCCTGAATTCGCAAGACGTTTGTGATTCGTTTTTGGAACTGCTTCTCTGCTCAAATCTTGCGTTGCCACTGTCATGGAACTTTGTCTTTCTTGTGCCACCTCTGATCCAAACAAGTTCCTCCACTGCCTCTTTCATCGACGGTCTCTTCCTCCTTTCCAAATGAAGACATGCTCTTGCTAGCCTTGCCATATCTTCCATTTGTTGCAGGTTTTCGTCCTTCAATACTTTGCTATCTAAGATTTCTCTGAGGCGGTTGTCGTTGAGTCTGGCAAGAAAAAGAGTAGATAAATTCCACTCCTCGCTGATCCTTTCTATACTCAGGGGTTTCAGACCTGTTAAAAGCTCAACCAGGACAACGCCAAAACTGAATACATCACTTTTGTCGGTGAGCTGATACGTTTGGAAGTATTCAGGATCTAAATAACCTTTTGTGCCCATTATATTTGTGGTGTGATGTGTGTTATTGGAAGCAGACATGAGACGAGAAATTCCAAAGTCTGCAACTTTGGGAGAGAATGTCTCGTCCAGAAGAATATTAGACGACTTTACGTCCCTGTGGAAAATGGGTCGAGATGCTCCAGAGTGCAGATATGCCAAAGCCTCCCCCGTCTCGATTGCAATTTGCAGACGTGACGCCCAAGACAAAGACCCCTCTTTGAAGTGTAAATGTTCAAACAGTGTTCCATTGGGAACGAATTCAGATACCAACAATGGGAATTTAGTTTGGATGCAGCATCCTAATAACTTCACTATGTTTCTGTGATTTATCTGGGAAAGAATTGCAACTTCATTAAGAAACTCATGGTCATCTTCTAAATTTAGAGCTTGATTGGACTTTTTAATGGCCACAACAGTATCATCCGATAGAATGCCTTTGAACACAGTTCCGAAGCCCCCACTTCCCAACACCATTTCCTTCGAATAATTATTAGAAGCTCTTGCCAATTCATCGGCAGAAAACATTCTCAGGCTTTCTCTACCCCCTCTAGAAGCAATGTATTGCTGCAACTGCTGAAAATACTTGGCCTCCACAAGTTTCAAGTGACGTTTCTTTAGACACCAAACCAAAAGGGATGCTACTACACAGACAACTACAAATGAAGAGAGGGATCCTGTGTATTTTACCAGACCAAGATACAAACAAAATTATAGATGGCAATCAAATAAATTCTCAAATAATCAACAATCGAAGGTAAATTCTCAAATAATCAAGAATAGAAAGTAAATTCCTGAAACATGGACATGAAGAATAGTCAGGGCTTAAACATCATTTTAAGCTTTGATTTGTTTAGATGGTTCATTTGAAATCATTCATTCTTATCAATAAGATCCATCTATTAATGTGATTTAAACTGAACCATCTAAACAAATCAAGATTTAAAATATGTTTAAACCAAAATCTCATGCTCACCTATTATTACAGGAATGGTGATTTTTTTTGAGCCTGGTGGCAGGCATCTTGTACCGTTTTGAAAGCCATCTCCGGTATAATCCTTTGCACATGAACAATTGTAAGAACCAGGCAAATTATGACATACACCCCCCTGCGATGGTTCTACGCACTGATCCAACTCTCGACCGCATTCATCCACATCTGTACATACATTATCATCGTCAAAGAGTGAGGGGAATCTAGAAGGCAGTGATAACAAAAGAGAAAATATGATGCTAGTTAGGGTACTAAATTCGAAAAGTGTGCAAATCATACCTGTGCAACCGGTGCCGTTAGAGTAACCAGTCCCTTCATAGCCCGCAAGACATTTGCATACGTGGCCACCGTCTGTTATGTTCTTACATTCGGCTTTCCCGGCGCAAGAGTAATTAGCTGTTCCATTGGCCGTCGGACAATCCAGAGCGCCGATGCTCCAATCGAGGCGGAGGCCGTAATGACCACCGGCAATGGCGCCATATTGGTTTGGAGGTAAGTACCATGTAAGTGGATCAAGAATAGTGGAGAACCCACATGCGGGATAAGCCGCATACCTAATTCCCCCGCCTGTGAAATTTATAACCCTCTGATTTCCTGGAATTCCAGATTCACAACACCCATAGGTATTGCAGTATTCTGGATCATACTGATTCAGACATGTGGTAGTTCGGCAGGTCACTCCCCCATTATTAACTTTGAAAGAACCTTTTGATCTGCAACCAATGACCACGAATTTATTGTTGGAGGCAATGGTAAAGGGGCCATCTTCAGGCAACTCGAACAGCAGATAGGCATCATCATTTCCACTACACGACATGGCTTTTAGAGAAGTGGAATTTATGATGAGAGAGCCGGTATAATCGATCTCCAGGATCTCAAACTCTGTCTGCGTACCATTTACACCAGCGCCAAGAAATAGACCGCGCTCACCGCTCGAATTCCCATTCTCCGCGCAGCTGATCTGAAAACCCGGGTATCCGCAACTTGGATCGTCTATCCAAAATGGGTAACTCACATTCTTCGATCCACAGACTTGAATATTGCATTGCGCAGCAGCGGATGCACCCAAATACCACCACACAAGAATTACACCACCTACCTGCCAATGCATTTGTGCAGGTAACGACTTTTTTTTTCCGGAAGCCATCAAATTCAATAATTCATGGCCAATGGTTGTACTATATAGCGAGGGCCATCTAATACTGGGTTCGGTCCAAAATGTCTGCTTGACAAGCTAGCCGGCTGACTGGGTATACTGCTAACAGGCCGCTTGACTTATTTGGTTTGAAAAATGGAAAACCCGAATCTCTTAAACATATGCAGGTTTGAAGTTGAATGATAAAAATGTTTAATATGAAAGTCACATGTGAATTTGTCATGGCGGTGATTTTTTTTGAAATGAATTACTGACACGATCTGATACTATTTTAATCTGCACATGATTCCGATCTTATCTTTTGATATTTGAACATCAATTAAACTGCTCAACTGCATTATTTTTTGTTTAATTAGTGCCCACCCACAACTGAACAGAAGTATGAAATGAACATAAAGCTGAGAAGATTGGACAGTTGTTAATATTTAAATACTTCGATATAAACTTATTCAGCTTTGCTGAATATAAAAATATTTTCTTGACAGACTTATTTGTGTGGTTGGTGAGAGAATTTCCATCTTTCACGATCCTTAAAATAAAATTGTGAAAGTCACATAATTATGGGTGATGTCAGCAGGAGATTCATTGCATTAAGCTTGGTCCCTTTAAGCCGTCTAAAGTTATTTGAAACTCTTTAGGGAATTCCAATCTTTTTCAAAATGATTCTCTTTCTAGAAGCGTGAATTTCATTGCAATGTGTCGCTTTGTCGAAAAACCTCAATTTTGTTTTACATATGGTTATCCTTCGTTTCTTCTTATTTTGTAAAACTTGAAAAGAAATTGGCACTGCTTTGATTTTTTTCATAATTGTTTTCTTAATTATATGAAGGCGTAAAGGAATTAGCAATCAAGTCAAAAAGTGGTGATTCATGTTTAAAATGTGTAGAATATTGTAATGAGAAAAGTTAAATATTCATGTTAATTTTTATTAGATTGTGTTTACTTTTTGAGAAAATAAATAAATTATATATTGATATAATAATAATTTATATAAAATTACATTATTCTTTTTATTTTATCATTTATCTATTTTCATATATTTTTATATCTGATTCAAATTTGAACAAATTTAATATATTTTCATATATATTATGTTGGTTTTTAAATTATAACTTCACAATAGTAAAGAAGGAATTCAAGATCTAGATCTAAGGATTTAAATCAAATTAGATTAATAAGAAAATATATGATTAAAATATGAGCAATTAGGGGTCCATTGATAGAGAGAAGAAACTCTAAACTTTTGGCTCAACAAGGTCAAGAACTATGTTCCTAGAGGTTTATTGCAAAATAAATATAACCAAATGATAACACAATAGGTGTTTGACTAAGCCACAATCTGTGCATGCAAATGTGCCAAATAGTGAATTGCTATTATATAGACCTTAAAAAACTCTTTTATAACATATAAACAACAATGGATTACACATGCAATCTTTGGTTACTTCATGTGCAATATTTAATTTCAATAGGTATAGCATTTTTAAGGTTTAAGTACAATCTCTCAATTTAAGGTTTAGTAGAAGTTGTAATACTAAATCATACAAGTTGGAAAAACCTAGAAACTACACTAAACTACAAGGAAGAAAGAAGAAAAATGTTTATGTAAGTATTTGATCATTTAGACCTTTGTGACTAGTGCCCATCTCATTGGGAAACACAATCAACAATTTAAAAGAGTGATATTCATGTGAACTTGAAACAAAGAACAAGAAGTGCATATAGGAATTCACATGTAAATTGAAGACATGAGAAGCAATCACTTAAGTAGATCCACTTTAATAATCTATGAGAAAGAGAAATCTCATGTCATTATGAAAGCTCCTCCCAAATACTTTGAGAAGTTTTTGTGGTATTTGTGATAGACAACTAATCAAGATTGATAACAAGCCAATAATTGTGACTTCAAAAACATACAATATCCCTTGAAACATCTTAGTTAGTGATGTAGGAGCATTTGAGTGCACAGGAAATCCTGCACACCAAAAAATATTTATTTTTTCCTTTGATTTTTGGTTGTTTTGAAAGGTTGATTTTTCAAATTGAAATTGAATTTAAAAGTGTTGGGATTAATGGTTTTTGGAATATAATGTGTTGCTCATAACCCCATGCCCAGGGTGGAGACTACTTTGGGCATTTTGTAACTCCTCTTGAATTTGAATTTGGTATTAAATGATCAGGAAAGAGGAATATGAATGTCTAGTGGTGAGGAAAATAGAGTGAGATGGTGGGAGTCTAATTTAGCAAAGAATTTAAAAATCCTTGCTTGTAATGAAAGGGGAGGTTATAGGAGAATATGGGATGCCCAAGATAGGAGGAAGAGGAAAAAATGTAGCAAAAAATCGCAGGGAGAGGAGGCCACGTCCAACTGAAGGAAAGAAGACAACAAGAAGAAAATAGGGGGAATATCAAGTTTTTGAAGAGAAATCACTTGTGTAGTTAAGTAGGGATGCCCAGGAGTGGAGTAACAAGGATTTGAAGAGGTTTTATCATTGTTGTAACTGATTGAAGGACTCTTGTAGCAGATTTTTAGATGTTGGATGCAAAAATCATGCTTGTAGATTATTTCTAGTTCATTTGTTTAGTTCTTTGAAGTTGTTGTTATAAGCTCTTTGAGATTTATTTATAAAAAATGTCATGTTCATGAATCTCCATTGAAATATGTGCTAGATAATTCTTGGAAATGAATTCTCAGTTGTTTCTATTTAGTTTTGGATTATGAGTAGGCTGCAATAATTGACAATACCATAGGATTTTTAATTGTTGAGATGCATCAATTGGTATTAAATCAGGTAGTTTGAAGAGATCATGGCATATAGAGGATGAGGTAGAGAAAGAACCCCATGAGGAGAAGAAAATATAACAGTTATGGAGATGCTAAGAGGAATCACTGCAAGGCTAGAAGCCATAGAAACATACCAAGAAAGAGGGATTCCTATTGGAGACGTCAGTGAAGAGGAAGAGGAAGCATCAAAAGTTGTAGAGGTAGGAGGAGATGCACAAGAGGTTAGATTCTTGCGAGTTTTGTTGAAGCTTGGAAGTAAGGAAAGGATGGATCTACCAAGCTATAATGGGAGTTTGAATCTGGAGGAACTCATTGATTGGATTTTAGAGATGGATAAGTATTTTGACCTAGAGTCCATTGAGGACAAAAAGCAGGTGAAATATGCTTGCACAAGGTTGAAGGGACATGCATCCCTATGGTGGGATCGATTGTAGATTGAAAGATAGAGGAAGGGAAAAGAAAAGATTAAATCATGGAATAAGACGGTCTTGAAGTTGAAAGTCAAATTTTTACCTATGGACTATCACATCAATTTGTTCAAAAGGCTACAAAATTTGAAACAAAAGGATTTGAGTGTCATGGATTATAGGGAGGAATTCTACAAAAATAGGCATTTGTGTTGAGCATGTTGAAGATGATGAAGAACAAGTTGCAAGGTATGTGAATGGGTTGTGGATTGCTATTCAAGATGAACTTAGTGTAGTCATGATTAGAATAGTAAAAGAAGTCTACTAGTATGCACTTAAGGCTAAAGAAAAGTTAGCAAGAAGATCACAAGGAAATTTCAGAGGAAGGGGAAAGCCATCATGTAGTAGAGGGCATGCAAGTAGTGGGAGAGGAAAACCACCTAAAGAAGAAGAAGCAAGTTGGACTCAAACAAGTTATGGTTCAAATGCAAGGGGAAGAGGAGATTCTTCAAGAGGGAGAGGTGAATCTTCAAGAGGAAGAGGAGAATATGGAAGAGGAAGGGGGTTTTTTGGAGTTTGTTTTAATTGTGGTTAAGTAGGCCACCAAGTCTTTGAATGTCTTCAAATACAACAAGAAAGTGGAAAGGCCAATATTGGGAAGACCCTCACCACTGAAGCTAAATATGAAATAGAAATAATAGACCTAAAAGATGGATAAATTATCATGATAAGGAAAGTGCTTTTAAAACCAGAGGAGCAACAAGAACTGACACAAAGGAGGAGTTTGCTCAAGATAATTTGTAAATCACAAGGGAAGTGTTGCACCATTATTGTGGACAACGGTAGCATAGATAACTTGGTGTCACAAGAGATGGTGGATAAGTTGAAGTTGGGGAAAACAAAGCACCTGAATCCATACCTAATTACCTGGTTGCAAAAGAACATCAACTCTTGGTGGGTGAGTAATGTTTGGTGAATTTTTAGATTGGTAATTACCATGATGAAGTTGTGTGTGATGTGATGCCAATGGATTCATGTGCCATCTCCTTTTGGGTAGACCATGGGAATATGATTGAAAATCTATACATAATGGTGAAGAAAATACTTATACCATTATTAAGGACAAGAAAAAGCATGTCTTGAACCCGTTGAAAGAGAATCAAAATGAAGTGGGAAACAATGTCAAGGTGTGCATGATCATTGGAAAATAGTTTATGAGGTAATTAAAGGAAGAAGAAGTATGTTATGCCTTAGTTCCCAAGCCACATGAAGTTGGTACAAGGAATGAAGAACAAGAAGTGCCCAAAGAAATCAAAGAGATGTTGCAAGAATATGAAGATATTTTGATGAAGGATCTTCCAAATGGATTACCACCAATGAGAAATGTGAGCCATTGTATGGACTTGATACTTGGAGCATGTCTATCGAACAAGCCAACATATAGAATGAGCCCCAAAGAGGATGAAGAGATAAACATGGAAGTGCAAGAGTTATTGGATAAAAGACTTGATAAGGGAAAGCTTAAGCCCATGTACAATACCAATAGTTTTGGCACCCAAAAAGGATAGAGAATGACATATGTGCACAGATTCTAGAGCTAATTTTTCATTGCCTTGTATGGATTATCTTTAATGGATTGTTTGAGTAGGTCTAAATATTTCACAAAGATTGATTTAAAAAGCAGATATCATCAAATTAGGATTAGAGAAGGAGATGAATGGAAAATCGCTTTCAAAACAAAGGAGGGATTATATGATGGTAAGTTATGTCATTTGGACTCACTAATGCCCCAAGTACCTTCATGAGGTTGATGAATGAGGTGTTGAAACCATTCCTCTTTAAATTTGTGATTGTTTACTTAGATGATATTTTTATTTTTAGTAAGGAAAGGGAAGAACATTTAAAACATGTGAAGCTTGTTCTATAAAGATTAAGGGAGGAGAAGTTGTTGGATAACATCAGGAAATGAAGCTTCATGAAAGAGGAGCTGGTATATTTTGGTTTTGTGATTTCACAAGAAGGTCTAGGGATGGATCTAAAGAAGTTTTAGACAATACTAGATTAGCCAACACTAAGGAGCATGTTTGAAGCAAGGCGTTTTCATGGTTTGGCTAGTTCTACAGGAAATTTATCAAAAAAATTAGTAGATATGTGCTCCCATTATAGATACATTGAAGGGGGGCATGAGAGAAATCAAGTGGACAGGTGCAGTTGAACGAAGTTTCAACATATTGAAGGAAAAAGTGACTGAACAATCTATCCTAGCATTACTAGATTTCAACAAAGTGTTCCAAGTTGACTATGATGTGAGTGGGACAACCATAGGAGGAGTTCTAATTCAAAAAGGAAAACCTATAGCCTACTTCAATGAGAAGCTAAATGAGGCCAAGAGGAAGTATTTAGTGTACGGTAAAGAGTTCTATGTTATTGTTCAAGCACTCAAGAAGTGGAGACACTACCTATTACCTAATGAGTTTGTTCATTATGTTGACCATCATGCTTTACAGTTTATCAATAGCCAAAGTAAGTTAAATCAAAGGCATATGAAGGGGATTAATTTTCTTCAAAGTTATTCTTTTGTTCTGAAACATAGGAGTGGGAAATCAAATTGGGTAGTTGATGTATTGAGTAGGAGATGTTTGTTGTTGAAGGAAATGAAAGTAAATGTTGTGGGTTTGAATTAATGAAGGAAATGTATGAGAGTGACTCTAGTTTTGGTGAAGCGTGGGAAGCTTGTACATGTCCAATGTAAAGGGATAGAACCAAGTGGTTAGATTATTTCATTCAAAAAGGGTTGTTATTTAAGGGACAATAACTGTGCATTCCAAAAGGATCCATGAAAGAATTTGATTAGAGAAAAACATAGTGGTGGACTTGGAGGCAGCTTAGTGAAGGGTACTATTGGCCCAAATGAGTAAGGATGTGAAGATTATTTTGCAAATTTGTTCAATATGTCAATATGCAAAGCAAACAAGTCAAAACACGGGGTTAATCAACCTTTACCAATTCTAGAGAGACCATGGGAAGAATTGAGTATGGATTTCATTCTTGGGCTGTCAAAGACTCAAAAAAGGTAATGACTCAATTTTTGTTGTGGTAGATAGATTTTCAAAAATGACACATTTTATTCCTTGCAAGAAGTTAAATGATGCATCACATGTTGTCAAATTGATTTTCAAAGAAGTGGTGAGATTGTTGGCATATGGCTAAGGAGTTTTGCTTATAGGTGTTGTCATTGATGGCAACCCAAGTCATGCAACTCTAGTCTTGCATCTGAATGAGTAACACTATTTTTGGCTTCTACCAGCAAAACAAAGCAAAGAAAAAGAGATCCGATTAAAGGTATAAAAGTTGGTGTAATCATCTCATCGAATAGGTATTTTGGGTTATGAACCCTTGAAGAAGGTTTGCAGAGGCTTGCAATATCTTAGTTTTGATGCGCACTCATTGATAAGCGATCTAGGAGGTACGGTGCGTTAATCTGTCAAATATCTATGTTAGAAGGTCGACCCGGCAAAGACAAAATTTGTGGATGTATAAGATGAAATTAATTATAAGTTTCATTGTTGGATTAAGTGTTGTATGGGTCCTCTCTTGGTCTTAACCGATTTTGGAGGATGCACATAATGGATTGGTGATGGATCTGGCCGACAAGTTATAAATATCTTGATACCGTATGAATTCGATTGTTGGATGAACCAATCCTTGATTGCAGCTATATATAAGGGATTGCTTTCATCATTTGGATTAGGAGTGTGTGAAGTGTATGTAAGATAGAAGTGGTATTCTATGAATTGTGAGTCATTGCAGAGCAGTAATGCGAATCTAATGCGAAGAGCAAAAAAGGGCAAAGCAGGGAAGAGCGAAGTGGAAAACAACGAGTAGAACCATAATAAGATTCATGAGCTTCATCGGAACTATAACTTGTCATGATTAGATGCTACTATCTCAGTTCACCATTCAAATGGTCTTAATCTGAATTTTGTAAGGCAACGAGCCTTCCTTTGAGCAGTGAGCTCTAGGTAGTGTGCCTGAATGCAAGTGCATTCCTTTTATAAACACTATATTTTGAGTACTCAAATTGTGGATTAATCTCCACTGTGGTTTTTCCCCTAACAGGGTTTCCACACAAAAAGTTTGTGTGTCATGTTATGGATGTTTACTTGTAATGCATACATCTTTCCTTAATGCAATGATGAAATTCTTTCATGTTTTGAATGGATGAAACTCTTGAATATTGTTAAACACTGATTCACATCCCCCTCTCAGTGTTCCCTTGAGCCCAACAATTGGTATAAGAGCTAGTTTCTCTGAAGAATTTATGCAGCTTGAGGTGGATCTTGGAATGTAATGGACTCTGGCAGTCTTCAACAACTACTTATGGTAGCTCTTGATGACCTTGATCAGTCTAAAGCAAAAGTTCAGGAATTGAAAGAAAATCTAGAGGATGCTGAGAAATTCATTCAATCATTGAAGGATCAGATAGTGAAATCTAGGGTGAAAAGGAAAGACCTCTATGATCAGATCAAGCAGAAATAAAGTGAAGATATGGATGATGCTCACTTGAACCAAGCCTTGAAGGAAATAACTAAAGAATGTGAAAAGCTTGCTAGAGACAATACAAACCTAAAATGTGAGATGGAATCTATGACAATGAAGATGACTAAAGAGATTGAAGAAAGAAAGAAGAATGAGGAAAATCTTACTCAGACCCTAAAAGAGAAATCTGGTGAATGCAGTAGAATAATAGTGGAATTCACTCAATTGGAAAGTGAACTTCAAAGAATCAGAAACAATGAAGAAGAATTTGGTAAGCAGATTGCTACTCTCAGGAATGATCTGGTCATTGCAAATGAATACAAAGAAAAGTTTAACTCAGTTCAGTAAAACTTGATGAACTGACTCAAGGACAAAAGAGTGGAAATGATAAGACATGTCTTGGATATGAAAAGGGAGAAAGTTCCAGATTAGGACAAAATAATTTCAGACAGAATATAAATAGAAGACATCTGGTAAGACAACCTAATGCACAAAGATTTAATGGGTATTTTTTTTCCTGTAATAAGTTCGATCATATGGTTGCTCAGTGTAGAAGTAATATGAATTCAAGAATTTCATCATTTGCTGGTCAGTGTTTCAAATGCAAAAAGCATGGTCATAAATCAATTGAATGCATAAATGTGTCAAGTCACTCTATTGATAAAGGAAATGTTGAATGTTATGCATGTGGGAAGTTTGGACATATTGCTAATCAATGTAGGATGAGAAGAAGCCAATGGAATGGACAAAGGAACATTGTGTGCTACAACTGCAACAAATATGGTCATGTTGCTAGATTCTATAGAAACAAAAACATAGACATAAGAGGTCCGGTAAACAGAGACAAAAATACAGAGAAAAATGATAAAGAAAAAGGAAAAATGATTGTGGATGAAATGAGGGATCAAATGAAGAAGACATGGGTAAAGAAAAGTGAATTTGAAGATGGTAATAGTTCCATACCGGAACCTTCTTTTGGTAATTATTTCGGAAATTGATTTGAGGCCATTGGCCTAGGGGGAGCTTTATAAGAAAATCCTTCATCTCCTACTTACAGATGGTACCAAAATTAAGAGATTAGTCGAGATAATGTAATTATGGTGTGCAGAAGTTTTGGATAATTTTAGCAAGTGAATTCAGCCAGTTCATAGGTCCACAAAAGATTTTTTTGTTCGCTACCTTGGGAAAATAGAGTATCCAAAAATTTTAGGGAAAATGCATTTATTGCACATGTGTAAGCTATAAAAGTTAAGTTCAAGCCGTTATTTGTCACTTTGCTTTATCGAAGTGAAGAAGAAGATCTGTAAAAAGAGAAACTTCAGCAACTTATCCAAAGTGCAGGTGGTATTCAAAAGATTGCAAGGTTATGGTCAGTCAAACCATCTTATGATCATGACTTAATTCTGGAAGTTATGAATGCTCATATTGAGCATTGCAAGATAAGATTGGAAAGTCTAAAAGATGTTCTACTTGAAGAAATGATTGAATGTAACAGAGAATCAATAGGCTCTGAAGTCAAAGGAAAAGAAGGTGAAATTATCTCTCACCTGAAGGAACAATTCAAACTATCTCTTGCTAAGCTTAAAAATAAGATGAATGAATTAAGGAAGTGTATTGAATCAGCCACAAATATCTACAACTACTGTGTTCATTGGCCTCATGCAGTCAACAATTACAAGGAGAAGTTGGATCAGATTGAGATAGAACTGAATGAAATTGGTAAAAACTTTGATATGTCTCAGGATCTAGATGGAATCATCAAAAGAAGAATCCAGGAATTGCAGATAGCTCAAATAAAAATTCAACTGTCTAAGAATGTTCTTGTGGACACCTTTTGGAAGGTAAAAGACTCAATTGAGTGCAGGCTGGAGCAGTTGGTGGAAATTCTGCAAGATGGTGAAAATTGGGAAGAAGCAATCACAATCCCTGAATCTCTCATTGAGATTATCAACAAGACTTCCAAAAAAATAATAGCTTGATTATCAACATTGGAATTGTAATAGATGGTTGGAAGAAGTTTCTTCTAGATGTGAAGAAAAATCATAAGATACTCTTTTAAAGGAAACTGCAAATAGTGTTCAAGTTTTTGAAATTTTGTCTGAAGGAGAATAATTGTCGGCATATATGTATTAGAGTTTTGAGGCCATGAAGTTTTTGAACACATGTTTTTGGCATATGGAATCCATGCTTTGTCATTGATGTCAAAGGGGGAGAGAATGCAGTGAAAAACATCTCATAAATCTAAGAGGGAGAAATTCTAAGGGGGAGAAAGTGCAATGAAGGTTTTCCACTTAGTGTTGCCATCAATTCCAAAGGGGGATATTGTTGGCATATGGCTAAGGATTTTTTCTTATAGGTGTTGTCATTTATGGAAACCCAAGTCATGCAACTCTAGTCTTGCATCTGAATGAGCAACACTATTTTTGGCTCCTACCGACATAACAAAGTAAAGAACAGGAGATCCGGTTAAAGGTATAAAAATTGGTTTAATCATCTCACCAGACAGGTATTTTGGGTTATGAACCCTTGAAGAAGGTTTGTAGAGGATTGCAGTATCTTAGTTTTGATGCACACTCACTGATAAGCGATCTAGGAGGTACAGTGTGTTAATTTGTCAAATATCTATGTTAGAAGGCTGACCCAACAAAGACAATTCGCGAATGTATAAGATGAAATTAATTATAAGTTTCATTATTGGATTAAGTGTTGTATGGGTCCTCTCTTGGTCTTAACCAATTTTGGAGGATGCACATAATGGTTTGGTGATGGATTTGTCTAACAAGTTATAAATATCTTGATACAGTATGAAGCTGACTATTGGATGAACTAATCCTTGATTGCAAATATATATAAGGGATTGCTTTTATCATTTGGAGTAGGAGTGTGTGAAGTGTATGTAAGATAGAAGTGGTATTCTGCAAATTGCGAGTCATTGCAGAGCAATAATGTGAATCTAATGTAAAGAGCAGAAAAGGGCAGAGCAAGGCAAAGCGAAGTGGAAAAACAACAAGCAGATCCAAAATAAGATTCATGAGCTTCACTGGAACTGTAAGCTAGCATGATTAGATGCTACTATCTTAGTTCACCATTCAAATGGTCTTAATCTGAATTTTGTAAGGCAGTGAACCTTCCTTTGAGCAGTGATCTCTAGGCAGTGTGCCTGAATGCAAGTGCATTCCTTTATAAAAACTATATTTTGAGAACTCAAATTGTGGATTAATCTCCACCGTGGTTTTTCCCCTAACAGGGTTTCCACAAAAAAAAATTGTGTGTCATGTTATGGATGTTTACTTTTAATGCATACATCTTTCCTTAATGCAATGATGAAATGCTTTCATGTTTTGAATGGATGAAAATCTTGAATATTATTTAACACTGATTCACCCCCCCTCTTAGTGTTCCCTTGAGTCCAACAAAGATTACATGGTTTTCCAAAAAATATTTTTTCAGATAGAGATACTAAGTTTGTTGGTCATTTTTGGAAGACTCTACGAAAGAGATTGGGTACAAAATTGACCTTTAGTTCAACCTACCATCCTCAAATGGATGGCCAAGTGAAAGTTGTAAATCGAACTCTTGGAAATTTGTTGAGGTGTTTGATAAATGGGAAGCCAAAATAATGGGATGTGATTTTATCCCAAGCTAAATTTTCTTTCAATAACTCTATCAATAGAAGCACAAGTAAGAGTTATTTTTACATTGTTAATGGATTTAGCCCAAGAGGGGTTCTTGAATTAAGGGATAGTGTTTTTTTTGGGGAGAAAAAGTATTGTAGTTAAAGATTATGTAGAGTATTTGCAAGAACTACACAAAGAAATATAGGATAAGTTAGAGACAAGCACTGAGAGGTACTAAGAGCATGTTGATTTAAGGAAAGATTAGACCATGCAAGGTGATTAAGAATTTGAGGAGGGAGACTTGGTTTTAGTTCATCTACAAAAGGAGAGATTTCCATAGGGTACTTGTAACAAATTGAAATGAAAAAAATATTAGACCATGCAAGGTGATTAAGAAGTTTTTAGCTAATTCATATGAGATAGAGTTGCCACCGAGATTGGACATTTCACCAATCTTTAATGTGGTTGATTTATATCATTTTCATGAGGAGGAAACTAGTGGGAAGGAGAGTTTTGTTTCATATTTCCAAGGCATTAAGCAATGGGAACAATAGACACCAGAGAAGAAAGAAGAAGAAACTGATGGATTCTAAGACAATCAGGAAGACATAGGGAAACGAATACATGGAATATTTAATCAAATGGAAAGGAAAGAAGATGGAAAAGGCAACATGGGTTGCAACTTCAGAGGTTTAGAGGCTTGGAATCCCAAATCTAGATGAATGTTCATGAGCCTTCAGTCATGAAACATTCTTTCTTATTTAGGTTGTTTGTTTCTTTTTTTCCTTTGATTTTTGGTTGTGTTTTGTTTTGTAGGCAAGTTTATATTTTAAAAAAAAATTCTTCTCCAACTCCCTAAAATTGAATTTTATTTTAAAGGTTGATTTTTTAAATTAAAATTGAATTAAAAAATGGAATTAATTGGAATTTAATGTGTTGCTCATAACCCCATGCCTAGGTTGGAGGAGACTAGTTTGGGAATTTTGTAATTCCTCTTGAATTTAAATTTTTCATTAAATGATCAGGCAAGAGAAATTTGAATGTCTAGTGGTGAGGAAATGGAGTGAGATGGTAGGAGTCTAATTTAGTAGAATTAAAAAATTCTTGCCTATAATGAAAGTGGAGGTTATAGGAGAATATGAGACACCTAAGATAGGAGGAAGAAGAATAAAATAAAGCAAAAAATGGTAGGGAGAGGTGGCCATTCCCAACTAAAGGAAATAAGACAATAGGAAGTGTTATAACCTGGATTTGCACCCTGTTGAATATGAAATTCAACAATCCAGTGAAACATGGGAAGACCTCTAAAGCTGTGGGTAACTTGTAAGCATAGGTCAACCTTCGGAGAAGGCTCGCTTCTTATGGTGTCACCTAAAACTACTGCTTTTACTGGGAAAAGGGTAAGAAGTACATAGATTGAAAACTACTATGGTGATGCACCTAAATGATTGTCCAGACTTGTACAACTGCCTAATCACATAGTTCCAATCAATCAACAAGCTTAATAGGCACAACTTAAAATACTTATATGTTTTGCATAAATATTTCATGAGAAGATCAATGCATTCAATTCAAAAAGGAAAAGAAAAACTTTCACAATTTGAACTATTTGCAACACAATACATCTCACAACCTGCAAACTCACATATATCTCTACATAAAGGTGATGCTAATGAGACACTATAACAAGGAAAATGTTAAATTCACATGCAATGGCATCAATCATTTGAAATTCACACAATAGAGCAAAAGATAAGAAGGAAAAATTCTTATCTTCATTGATTTTCAAGGTGTCAAATGTTGTACAGGACTGTAAATTGAGTTACAAAACTCTGTATTTTTTCTCCAAGGACTTCAAATGAGTCACAAAACAAAAAAAGAATAAGTGAGAACTGATTACAAATGAGTCACACAAGTGACTATATCCCACTCCAAAATAATTGCTCCCAAAAAAAAGACCTAGAAGCTTCATGAGTTTGTATGCCTCCAAAAAGTCCCAAAAATAGCAACCAATACTCCTCCAAAAGAGCTCCAAAAAGTTGAAAAGGTCAAATTTTACCATAACCAACCCCAAGTACTCCCAAAATTTCTCAAGATGCTCTCCAAAGCTTTAAACTTAGTCAAAACAGCGTCCTTCATTCTTGGCACATGTTTGCAAACCTCCTATATGCTTGGCCTTGTTCAATAATCTTCAACCATATCCTACCTTTTGACCAAGTCCTGCAACCTCCTACTCTTGCATTTATACAACATTGAATAAAGTGATTTATAAAAACATCACTTAAATCAACGTTTCTTATATTTTCAAATTCATGCAAAATTAAAGGAAATACCATTGACTCGACCATATTTTTAAAAAAAGGGCATCAAGGCATTTACATAAAGTTTTGAGGAGTTACACTTTGCCAAAAATGCAAAGTGGCAAACGAGTTAAAGCATATAATTATGCCGAAGGCGTCCCCATGCTCAGCTTTTGCAACCCCTTTTTAGGTGAACGATACAGATTTCGAAACAAAACGATGCAAGACAAATCTTAGACGTTCATCATTTTCACCATTTTTTCGGCCGTTTTGGCCCCTTTTCGCTGCTTTCCCTGCTTTCGGCTATTTTTCTCTGTTTTTGGCTTCTTTCCCCACCGTTATTGGTTTTCGCTCCTCCAAATTCCTCCACATGCTTACCATCACAGCGTTTAAATATCTCATATGCTTTGAATGTTAATAAAATCTGTAAGGAAGATACTTGGATTTGTGGGTACCCATTTTTACCAATCGGATGACCTCCAACTCAGGACATATCCAATTTTCTCCACTAGGTGTCCTCCATTAAGTACACAATTGATTTTTCTCCTCTGGGTGTGCCCTAAATAAGGATAGAAGCCCATAATTTAGGATGCTAGGATTTATGGGCATCCAGAAGGGCTATGGAATCTGATATGCTGATAAAGAAAATAAGATTTCTTTACAAGGATGGTGATTTTATGTTCTTAATTTGGATTGGTGTTTTGGGATTTAGCCAATAATGGCAAGCCTGTCCTAGTGCCTATGTGGGCAGTCATTGTTGATATCTCCTTTGACTGGTCATGGTGCTTTGCGCACTACAAGACTTAGGAACTACAATACCAAGTTAATTGGGCGTGTGGTTGTTCCCCCAAGCAAAAGATAGTGTACTGTCAGACCCCTTTGCCATGTTAGCTGGTGGCAGGAAGATGGTTCTGAAACTTCCAAGCCTTCAAAATAGGTAAAAGCATACACTTTTCTTTTTGTCTTATTAATTTTGAGTGAGGTTTAGAGGTAGTTGAAAAGAAGCCTAATTTATTTGAGGCTTAGAAACCATGCTAAATTACTTTCATGATTCATTATTTACTTACGATATATGTATGTTATATGTTATATTAGAAACTGGAGAAAATCTTCATTTTTTCCCCCCTAAAATGACCTAGGGAGAGGGCCCTAGCACAACAAAAAACCTTTAGAGACTGGTTAGCTGCTAGCCAGAAGGCTCAACAGTACCACAAATAAAGAAAGCATATTATCATGCTAGAAACAAAAGAAAGAGGGGGAGAAGAGATGCCAACAAGAATTTGACCCCACAAAGATGAAGTCCAACAATCAACAATATTCCATCATTGGATTCCAACACAGCAGGGGATAATAAGGCACACCTATATCCCAAAAACTTATGCATTGCAAGAAAATAGAGTTTTTTTGTATCCATCACTACCAACTTTCTTAGATTGTTGGGGAAATTACAAGTCTAGCACTAATCCAAGGCTACTTTGGTAGTGAAGAGAATCACACCTGGGTTCAAAGTCCTGTCCGCCACTTGATCCCCTATCCTTTTAATATCTAAAAAGGTCACCTCATCCAATTTTGAGACCAACCAATGTGCTTCTTCAATGATCATTCCATGGCACTAAGATTCAATTTTTCCATCCACAATAAGTCTCTTCCATTCCCTCATTACACTTGTTTCTAAACCTTTAAGCATAACCAATACTTCCGCTTGATTGTTGGTTTCAATCCCCACATTTGTTGCTCATTCTATGAAGTATTCAACTCTAATTTTGATCAATATATGAAGGAAATCCGTAATATGGTTCTCATACATTCAGTAAGATGCATGTTTTTACAACATATTTTAAATGTTTGATAAATTTGCTTCATAATCAATTGAAACAGCTCTCAGTTAACTCTCTTTGTAACAAACTATCCTTTTGTGGATTGATTATAAGTAAAACTAAGCTGAACTAAATTTCACATCCATATCCTCACACTTGTAACTCAATCTTCTTTTCTAGAAGGAATGCTCTACATCACCTAGTAGTCAGTACAAAGGATGTCAAGTTTAACTACTATATAAGTGGACAGTTCTTTTGAGGCTGTGCTAGATTACTAGAGCATGATTCTATAAAGTTTTGACATGAGGATTATAACAACAGTGCATACTACTATGCTCATTTTATATGTTGCTTTTAATATTTTGAACAATGATATATTGTGAGTTGAAGCAATTTTCTAGATCAAGATTTAGTTGTATGAGAAACTGTTCCACAAAAAAATGTATTTTAGATTTTTGTTTCTACTCAGATTATTTCAACTGTTAAAACCCATTTTTTTAATGTCAAGTAAACTTACACTGGATTGGGCAAGAAGGCTACAAATAACACTGGGTTTTGCCAAGGGATTGAACTATCTGCATGAGCTTGCCAATCTACCCATAATGCATAGAGACGTCAAGTCCAGTAACATATTGCTGGTTGAGAATCTGAATGTCAAGGTTGCAGATTTTGGTTTGTCCGAGTTAGTTATCGATGGAGGTGTAGATGTTGGAGCGAAAAGCCATGTCTCAACTCAAGTCAAAGGGATACTGTTATGTATGCCTTAAATTTATGAATTAACAATCAATCAGACAGTAGAATAGATCAAATCACTAGAATAGATGAAATGGGACTTGGAAAAGTACAACTAGCTTAAAATAGATAAGAGGAATATGAAAAACAAAATTTGAACAATAAAAGCTCCCCTACATGGAATGTGACTAAAATTAGCTAAAAATACAATACAACTTTCATCATCTTAAAAGAAATTAATTACATTAACATCCACAAATGACCAAATTTGGTCAATAGAGCTATGAAACCTGAATCAAAAACAAAAAAGTAGAAAAAATTGTCTTATTATATGTGGTGCAGGGATACTTGGATCCATAATACTATATGTCCCAGCAGCTCGGTGAGAAAAAACGATGTGTACAGTTTTGGTATTGTTTTGCTGGAATTGATTACAGCATGCCTCCCCATTGAAGGAGGGAAATACATAGTTCGACTAGTAAAAAAGGCCTTGGAAAATGGAGTTGATTACATATGATTGGTAGTTTTTATTCAAAAATATTGCACAGATATGATGCGACTTTGGACTTTGAAAATATTACAGCACGCCTCCTAATTGAAGGAGGGTTAGCAGAGTAGTTGTGAAGTACGAGTTTTGAAACTATGATGTATATTTATATATATGAGAGAGAAATATTCTGTAGGAGAAGCTAATTTTATTTGGCATAACCTTCAATGTCATAGTTTAATAGGTGCTAGCTTTTTATAACAAAACTACACATAGATCCATCTGATGGACAACAATTACTTTTATCAGCTCAATAAAATTGAAGTTTCTGTTGTGTACCATTTTCTAAGATATCATTAATGGAATTGCTGAATAACCACATCTTCGGCGTACCCATTGCCCAGAATCTGCAACCTTCCCCAACATCATCCTTGCCTATGCCAAAATGGGAGCTTTGGAAAATTATGTAAAAAAGTTATTTCTACTTCATAGCTGTAAATCAGTTTTCCTATTTTTTAATAAACAAAATTACCACAAAAGTTCACTATATTTTCTTTGGCCAATTTCATAAGTTGTCTATGCTATGAAATTTTTCATACATGTCTACCAAAGCATTTTATGAAACAGTTCACTGCCTTGCTGCTATGGCTAAAAGCCTAAAATAGGTGCTTTCGAACAAACTATGGATGCTTGGAAAAATCTATCAAAGGCATATAAATCCTATAAATCAAATTAAACACATAGCTTCTTTAAATATTATGTTATGTTACGATATACAGATAAAATAGTGGACTTTTTATAGCCACCAAAAATATTTAGTTTTATTAGTTTAATGTCAAGAAAATCTAACAAGGAGAACAATCATGATAAGCATGAGAACAAGATACAAAGGTACATGGAAGTGCCTTGTGAATATACATGATAGAGTAAGGTATTATAGCATGTATAGAGGCTTGTGATTGAAAATTAGTAAAGAGGTAAAAGCAAAGCTTTAAAGGAAAAAATGAAGATAAAGGGATTATATGAGCAACCTCTAAGTAGACAAGGTGGTTGGTTAAGACTAGTTGAAGATGCATCTAAAGAGAAACTTAATCCCACGCCCTTCCAAGAGATTTGACCATTTCAAAGCTTTCTCACATGTCCTATCTTCATGCAAAGGGCAGTTGTGGCATTCATGAGGGAGGTTGGACAGTTTGGTGGTCTTTATGAGCAATCAAGGACAACAGATAAAGCTTTTCAAGGGCAATTTGCAAGCATCTGGGGGCAGTTCAAACTTCTTCCAAATGCCTAGAAGCCTCATTACTAGCTAGAACACATTTTTAGGAGCTTGAAAAGACCAAGTTAAGCAGGAAACGTCTTGGGCGTGCAAAGTAGGTTACCCTATTTTCCAACCTTGTAACTTAGTCAAAATTAGTCCCTATATTCTTTCCTATGTTTGGGATGAGATATACGACGCATAGGCTAGGATTTTCACTCAGTTCTTTCTTGTTTTTGGGCTCTAGAAGCAAAAAAGAAAAGCATTGTAACTCAGAAAATCAATTCTTGGCTCTTTTAGCAATGTATTGTAGCGTGTTTCTCAAAGTTCTTTCAAGCTCGAGTAGTTTTGTAACTTCATTTTTAGACTTGCATACAGCTGTAAGAACACTTTTTTTCAATAAAATCCAGTGATCTTGCCTTCTCAAGAGTTGTTTTATTGTGTGTATATGAGTGTGATAATGATGAACTTGAGCAGATTCTCCTCTCTTAATTGGTATGTCAGATAGTCATCTCATTGGCTTTTTGACTTGTGTATCAAATTTTTGTAGAATTCTTGCTTCCCTAAAATGAAAATGCAATTGGCAGGTGTACAACCACACTCTGCAACCTTCGCCAACATCCTCCTTGACTGTGTCAAAATGGGAGCTTTTGAATGGGGTATGGACATCCACCAAAGCATTAAGGAAACAACATAGACAAGGCACGTGAACTGTTTGACAAATTGCCTCAAAATAATGTGATCTCATGGAGTGCCATCATTGCCAGGTGTACACAAAAAGGGATTTGTTAAAAAGGCTTCACAAACTTTCAAGAACATGCAATTGGCAGGTGGACAGCCAGACTCTGCAACCTTCCCCAACATCCTCCTTGCCTATGCCAAAATGGGAGCTTTGGAACAGGGTATGGACAACAATGTTACAGATTCGCAATCCCCCAAATCTCAACATAACTATTGAGAGAATGTGGGACAAGACAGTTCATGGCCACATACCTGATTTTTAGACTTCATCTTTTCTACAAATTATGTAAAAAAACTATTTCTACTTTACAGCTGTAAATTAGTTTTCCCATTTTTTAATAGACAAAATTACCACAATTGGCCATTCAGATTGGCATTATGATGACAATTGAGGGAGGGAAATTGAGATTTTATATTGATCGATTCTGAACAGTGGGATTTGTGAATTTTCTTTTGAATGATAGCCGAGTAATTTATAAAATGATATATTTTTTTTTAATATTAGCCGAGTAATTTAAAAGTGTTAAATAATATATGAATATTTTTGAATCCTCTGGAGGCAGATCATTTTGCAACTATTTTAATATCTCTTTCCTAGGATAATGGACAAGTGACAACTATCATTCTACTTGCAACCACAGGTCTAATGCATCATTATTAATATACCTTGATTCTTCACCAGTAATTATGCATTGCAATGTAAAACGCTGTTGTGAGAAAGATTTTCCCTTTATCTATGATACAAATTTGTTCACCTAGAGGTCCAAATAGTCTATTTCACATAATGCTCGATATTAAATGTTGTCTTTTTGACCTGTGTATCAGATTTTTGTAGAATTGTTGCCTCCCTAAAATGAAAATCATTGCAATCAATAGACAATTTCATCAACAAGCTTATATCTCTTCGTAATTCTTCTTGCAGTCCTGTATATAAAGTCAAGATTCCTCTCCTTCTTCAGCTTTTTGGAAGTCACACACCTCCCTGATACTCTCAACTGATTCTTTCTCATAATATGATCTGCTACAATAACTGAACAATGAAATCCACAAATCCCAAACAGTGTTCAATTTATAAATTAGTATATATTAAATTGAGCTTGTCTATCTAAAATTGATCAATAGTTATCAATTTCAGCTTCTATGCTGATTTGCTATAAAATTATTATGCACTCTATGTTAAAGAAGGAATAATAAATAAGCATTTTATCAATTAATCTTCTGTATAATTCATAGATTAATGTACTAATTCAGATGCTTAATCTTCTATTTATTCTTAAACCTTTAGGGGTATACAGAAAAGGGATTTGTTGAAAAGGCTTCAGAAACTTTCAAGAAAATGCAATTGGCAGGTGTACAACCACACTCTACAACCTTCACCAGCGTCCTCCTTGACTGTGTCAAAATGCGATCTTTTGAACGGGGTATGGACATCCACCAAAACATTAAGGAAACAACATAGACAAGGCAAGTGAACTGTTTGACAAATTGCCTCAAAATAATGTGATCTCATGGAGTGCCATCATTACCGGGTGTACAAATTTGTTAAAAGGGCTTCACAAAATTTCAAGAAAATGCAATTGGCAGGTGGACAGCCAAACTCTGCAACCTTGCCCAGCATCATCCTTGTCTGTGCCAAAATGGGAGCTTTGGAAAATTATGTAAAAAAACTATTTCTACTTCACAACTGTAAATCAATTTTCCTATTTTTTAATAAATAAAATTACCACAAAAGTTTTCCTATCAAATTTCATCATGAAAGATACATCTGCCAATTGCTAGAATTGGGTTGCCCTTGGAGTGTGATTCAAAAACAAGCCTATGAGCTGATTCACTGTTACTAAGTAGTACACACTATTGTACTTAATGAGAAAAATATACCTTGAGAAAGATCTTGGATGTTTGCCACTTCATTACCACCCAAAATTCATAACAAAAAGAAAAATAAACCATAAGAAGAATACGTAGGTGGAAAGACTAACCTGCCTCTCAGTTGAGGTGGTATCATAACACCTTCTGAAGCATTAGGTGGAAGCCTTGAAGGTTGCAAGCTCTACCTTGGGAGCTTTATGTATGACTTTTCTCTCCAACTCTCTTCCAATTTTAATTGTGGGAGGGAATTATAGTTATGTTGGGTGGGCAATGATTAATCCACTGGTGAGAACTATACTATTCCCTGTTGGCACCCGAGACGACGATATATGCATCTTCCTTGTCTCCTCGAACAGGGCAGGGAGTTTGTTATGGTCCCTGTGGGAGAATTCCCTGCTGCTTCTGATAGTTGACCTTGTAATGAGCCTGTTTGATTAATGGCAATAACATCATAATAGTCAATAAAAGGGCTTAAGAAAAAGATCTAAACAAGGTGTACTGTGGAACAAGTCAAAATTTCTTGCATCAAAGTACATTTACAATTTAGAACATTACTATGAAACATCATAATAAAGCAATAAGGGTCAATCATGTCTGTAAGGAACCTATAATGCAAACATAATTGATGGTAGATTAATTTTAGATCACTGTGTATTTTTTCATGTTAAACTGTATAAGAATGTACCCATGTGCTGCAATGCACCTAACACGTAAGAACAATTTAACTATGCAGTATCATTTCAAACCCTCATCAACTAAATCTGCATGGCTGCATGTTCCAGAGTGCTTCATTAATTCTGCTGCAATCATTGCAGTCCATGAGATGACATTTTTTTTAGGTATTTTGTCAAACAGTTCACAACCTGATATTTAAAGTGTTAAATAAGGGTTATTGCATCAAAATACATTTACAATTTAGAACATTACACTGACTAATTTCGTTTTATTTTTTCTTGTTACAGATCACTTTGACGAAAATGTTGAAGATGCCCATATGCACTTCCAGCAAAGGCTTAGCCAAATCAAATCTTGGACAACTTTGTTCCTTCTGGATGATGTCTAATACAAAACATCACCTTCAAAAACTGTGTTGGCAAATGGATGAACAGTTTCTCATTTCACTACCCTGTCTACTGAGTGCAAACTATGATTTAGGCATTTTCCTTGCAATGCGTTATTATGATTAATCATTTCCATTATGGTCATACTCGTCAAAATAATATCCACCAACAATTATGGAAAATTGGGTGCAAATCATTGAAGTTTTTGATAAAGCTGTGCAAATTTGAAGTGTTTTCTGGGTGTACAAATATTTTTCTGCATGTTTGAAGGTTTTTGAAATGCTGTGTATTGTTGCAAATTTAATATATTTACACACTATCTTTTATTAGTTTATTATTCAGATTTGGAATTCAGAGTTTGGCATTCAACTTTTGGATGGTTGCTTGGATTGTCATTTACGGTTGTCAATTGCTATTCCCATTTTCAAATAAACACATTTAGCTAACATTTTTCCCTATATTGTCTTCGGCGTACCCATTGCAGCCCAAGGTGCGATTGCTAGTATATATGATGTCCACTTATTTGAAAGGAACTTTTGTTAACATAAAGGCAAAAAAATGCCTTCCTCCAATCGATTACTTGGGGTAAATTAAAACCCTAAAGCAAGCCGCTCATACCATTTCACATTTCATTCTTTTTACTCTGCATTCACTGTCTCCTCATGAGGGCGCCGCCATGGTTGAAACAGGTTGAGGGTTTCGCTGAACTCTTGCAAAACTCAAACAGGCCGAACTCTTTTGAAGCTTTCAATGACAAATTTTGAGGCTTTCCTAGGAGTTTTCTTTGGCCATCATCCCTCAGGTAAGATCTCCATCGCACAGAACCACCAAAATCTCGTGTTTCTCTGTATTTTCCTTCATTTTGTGAACATGGAGCACCTTACACAATAGTCGTAGCTATGTAACTGTTCACAGGTTTCAGGGTTTTTAAAAAAAATATATGCAAGCCGTGGCTCTATCTTTGGCATCTTTTTAAAAAAAAAGCTTTGCTAACAGGTCACTGCTCCAATACCCTACAAATACTTCGCTTCAAAGAATGGATCCATTGGTCTTTATCATTCCTTTTCCTTGGATCAAAACCTCAAGGATTATAACCCTTGTCCATTGCATTTACTCACTGTCAATGCTCTGTACTAAACTGCCTGATCTACTAGGCATGCTTTATCCTTGTTTCATGACAATGTCACTATCCTTGCTTGTGCACAAACATTTCCCCTGTAAGCAATGAATTTTCCAAATTCCTTGGAAAAGAAAATCCATGGAATGAAGCATCATTGTCATCTATGCATTTATCAACACAGTCCCTTTGCACTTGATTGCTGAGTTAAGACTTCAATCTCCACATTTGATTCAACCTTGCAATCCAATTTTCTAACTTTCTGAAGCTTTTAGCCTTTGTTTACATTATGACTCCAACCGCTATTCTGTTTACTCTTTCCTTCAACATTTTTGCATCTTCAAAACTATCTCCACCTTGACGCATCAGCATAATGCACATACCCAGGTAAAGAGTATCTTTGTCTCTTGTTGACCACCATTGTAATTGTGTTGACACTATCCTTCATAGAAATGAAACTTTTCTCTTACTTATACATTTTAAACAAATAAGGCTATGAGCATGATTACATTTGACATTGACAGTACTTATCATGAAAACCTTTTGGCAATTACTCTTTGCTCCTTACTTGATAACTGCCACATTGGCACTGAAGATTATTTATTATCAATCTCTTAACTTTAGAAAACTGTCACAATGGATATTATTTATGATGAAAATAGCAGGAGCAGTATATATCAACATTCTTATATGATACTTTAGCCTTGATTAGCTAAGTCTCCACGCATACACTATCATTTCTTTTGATATTGCTATAGAATGGGCATTTTCATGCTTATTGAAGTCACAGTCCCTTGAAATCTGTCACTTACCCATTTATCAAAAAAAATTGTCTTCCATTTCATGGATATGACTGTCCCATCTCCATGTGACCTCTTCCTTATAAGCACTGTCACTGAAATGAACAGATTTACCAACTGAAAGTTGAGGATGACTGTCCTTTTTGCAACTGCAACCTTCACATGTTTGGAATGATGTCCATTTCTTATTCAACAATGAGTTTTCCCTTTAAAATTTTAGGAAGCATAGGAGGCTTCAAAAAGAATAATCCCTCTTTAATTCATTTTACAACAATCCAATCAAATTGAAAAGAATAAAACTCCCAAATAAAGACAAAATTGAACCCATAGAATTTGAGATAGGTTGAAGAAAAGCATAAAGGTACCATATCTAAAAATACTTCATGTCATCCTGAATGCCATAGCAGAAATTAAAAAAACTGGGATATTCATGAAGCAACGGTGGTAGTTGAACATTAGATAGGCCTATATATGACCAATAGTGTCTGATGTATCATCAGCATAAACTGGGTTTTGGTGCCTGCCATGCATCTTGCAAAGGATTATCATTTGGGATTGCCTTCTCACCAACTTTCATCCATCCAATTTACTCTTTATTTCCCTTTTGGTGGCTACCATTAATAGGAATTGTACTATGCACTCCATAAGAAACTAGTCACCATTCTTTAGACTGTCACAAATTCCTTTGCTTGACTGTCCTAAAGGACTGGTTTGTCTTTCTTAGTGCTTTGTTTTCTAAGATTTTTTTTTGTGATGCTTTGTGATTGTAATATGCCCCTCATGCCTATGGTTCTTCATTTGTGGCATCATATTACTGTGCTTGTAAATGCTTGCATCCTTGATGCAACTTGAGGCTTAGTATATTGTAACTTCAAGTGTTTTGAAAGTTCCTTATCACTATACATTATCCTTCCTTCAATGTTTTTGATTTCTAACCCTACCCATCCGTCTTGAAAAATAGATATGTCTTTCAATTAGAATGCTTAACAGTTAACACAAAACCTCTAGGTCACTTCCCTTATGAAAGGACTATCCATTGATTTGAAATACATACCCACTCTTGATTGCATCACAATGTCATGGAAGACATTGCAAGCTTATCCTGTCAATACACAAAATGATAGCACGTTGGGCTCAACCCTCGTGGGAGCCACATTTTAACCCACATGTTGATATTAAATGAATCAAAACAACAACATTACTTTCTCTATATTTGCACATGAAGCAAACAAGTTAGAAAAATATGTGCATATGGCAGATATGTTTGATTTTTTTGCATTTCTTGATCATCCTGATAATGATAATTGTTCTAATGCACTTGAGGATCACATTGCATGTTTATAGAGGTATGTGCATATCAAGATTTAAGACTCAGATGCAGGTAATTAGGAGAGGCAAAGACAAGACAACTGGACGCAAGACAAGCGAAGGACGAAAGATGATGCAGGGCAACTCAACTAGAACCAGTCATTCAGGAAATGACTGGTCTTTCTTCCTCTTATGTGCATTCTTTTACATTAATATCTATAAATGTATAATGTGGTTTTTCTTCTATTTAAAAATAGTTAGTCTCACAGTTTGTGTGAGACCTTATACATTTACATCGTTAATAAATATTACTTTTCATGAAAAGATTTGCAATCTTTCCTATATTATTTGCATCTATATGAATGCAATCTGCAATTTAATAATGTAATCTTTCTGATTTGTTTATGCACTTGGAAAACAATATAACATAAATAAAAATGTACCTCTTTTTAGTTTTAAATCAAAGATCTCTACCTGATTGAGTTGTTAGTGAAATTTGGTAATAGGAAGAAAATAGGGAAAATCTCTAGTTTTTGTTCAAAAGGAAATCACTTGAAGTCAAGTATGGATGCCTAGGAGTGGACTAACATGGATTCAAAGAGGATTTTTTGTTGTTGTAGCTAATTTAAGGACTCTTGTAGCATGTTTTAAGATTTTGGATGCAAAAATCATGCATGTAGATGATTTCTAGTTCATTTGTTTAGTTCTTTGAAGCTGTTGTTGTAAGCTCTTGGAGATTTATTAATAAAAACTATTATGTTCATGAATCTCTATTGAAATATGTGCTAGATAATTCTTGGAAATGAATTCTCAATTGTTTCTATTTATTTTTGGATTGTGAGTAGGCTGCAACAATTGACAATCCCATAGGATTCTCAATTATTGAGGTACATTAGTTAGACATGGAGACACCTATATCATGGAGAGGTCTTTGCAAAACTACACCTCTAGAGTCAACACAAAATTATCCCTGAATCCGCTAAATGGTGATATATATCATTTAATTATCCAAGAACACATTAGATAATTTCATACAAAAGTAGCCACATCTTTTCTCCCAAGAGAAATATGTATATATAGAGCTGGACAACTACCCAAGATCCTCTAGGATACTAACACTTGCAATCTCTAATAGAATAATCCATATGTTCTCTTGAATTTGTGGAAACAAATATGAGAACAAGCATTGAAGTGACTTCCGAATTCTATGTACCCAACTAGATTTGATATTCTTGTCAAGGTAAGAAATAAATCTACCTTGAATTTAATTGTTTAGGAACATGCGAATTAGCCTTTTTAATTATGCATTCAATCTTCTAGTAGCACCTAATCCTATTGATTCGTAGAGCCAAATAAATGCTATCATGGTCTTGAAGGAACATAAATTAGGCTTATTAGTGCTAATTATTTCTTTAAGTGAGGGTTCAGATAGTGTAAATTAAGACAATTTAGACTATTAAATGATCCTAGTTTAGGGCTAGTTAACACATAAGAGTTGGGACTATTAACTAAATAGAAAATAAAAGTTGCAAATAAGAAATAGGAAACAAAATCAAACTATGAAAAATAGAAATTGATGCACGTAGAATATGCTTGATTTGATGTTGGAAATGGATCATAAAAGGTTTTATGAAATTAAAAAGATTTCTTTTTTAAATTAGAGACAAAAACAAACCTATCAATCTAACTTGAAGGATGATCTTTTGTTGATGTTTTGATTATGTCTTATGTTACCTATTAGGAATTAGAACAAAGAATTTAATATAATAGAAAAACTTAATACTAATATATATTTATGCAATACAAGAGAGATAGAATTAAAGTTAAAGTTAATTCAAAAGATAAGAATAGACTATGAAAGATGAAATAAAATATAGACAACTACCATAGGTTCTAGGTGAAATATGGGGGGTTTAGGATTCAAGGTCAAGGGTGTCACCAAAAAGACATGGCACTAGAGGGGAAGATAATCCAAGGGGCAAAAATTCCATCTTCGAATTAATTAACCTTTATTGGAGATGATTGGTATGAGATTCTAATCACTTATTACTTTTGCACCAATAGTCAAATGTACATATAGTGCTTCACAAATCACTTGCAAATACACTTTTGTAACATAAACCTTGCAAAATAGAAATGTTTGAAGGGGAGTTACTTTAGTTAGCCCATTATAGGTATTCAAACAAAATTCACATAATTAGATAATGATAAATATGTAAATTATATTTAAGTGATAACAATGATAATTGAAATCATGAGAAGTAAAATCCTAGGTGGATGCAAGTGTAACACCCACCCATATACTAACTCTTTCCTTGCCTTGATGTTTCTTATGCTTGAATTCAAGGTTATATTAAGTTAATTATCATATGTGATTGTAAAATGAATATGTGCCTTTCTAGATTACATGTCCTCATTTGTCATTATATGTTGCTTCAACCATGCTCTTTGTTGTTAAATTTGATTCTTTTTCTTGAGTGTGCACAAAATATATGGGTTTTTGACCAATGGAAGGATGTAGAGAACAACATGGATTCACTTGACATCCTCACTATGCATAGTCCTTGTGTTCAAGTTAGTGAACTTGTGAATCTTGTGGTGTGTGTTTATTTAACCCAGGTCATTGAATTGTAAATAAAAGTGCGTTTCAAATTGTTTGTGATTCTAGATCCTTTTGTTGTGGATGAACTTGTATATTGTTATTTTTCTTTACTTGTCTTTATATAATTGGATTTCATTTGTATTTAGTCATTTTTTTGAACGCTTATGAGTGCTTATGAAATTATTTAAATTCTAGATTTAAAATGAGTTTTATATTTATATGTTTCCTCATTAGGAATACAATGCTTTGAAAATATATTTAAATTGCATTTAATTATTTTCTATAATTATACTAATAATTTTTATTGAGTTCTTACAAAATAGTGTAATGCTAGTAATGGGTAAATTTTATGTTTTCCTCATGCCTTGTAATGTGTGGTGAATTGCTTGAGTGAAAAAATAAATTGTGTAATTTTGAAATTGAAATATAATAATTATTTTTCTAATATTTCATAATATTGAAAAGTTTATAAATAGGTAAGCCTTATTACAAGGCAATGTTGCATTGGTGAAGAAAATGCTCAATAATATTAATATAGTTATTTCTCTCTCAAATAAATGCAAAAGTTCACTCTAATTAAAATGTCTAGTAATAATGGGGTAGGGGCCTTGGCTCGATTGGATAAAGCATCATGTTGCATGTAAGATTTCATGAGGTCTAGTCTTCCCCTTGTACTTGTGGTATCAAAGGGTATGTCACGTCATCTATCGGTCACATGAAAAAAGTTCACTAGGCGCATTGCAGTTTATGGGGCTACCTAATTCTCGCAATCTAAAATAAATGTTTTTTAATAAAATGTTGAGTGTGAAATGAAAAGAAAGGGGTCTTTGAGCAAAGAATTTTGCATAAAACAGAAAAAAAAATCATTTTGGAGGCCACTCTTTTTCATTTATATTTTGGTGTTGCATTTTTCTCTTATGCTCCCCTTGCTTGTTTGGAATTTTGGAAATATTGTTGGAAGGAATTGAATTGGGATTTTTACCTTGCATTGAAGATTGTATTGGAGTGATATCTAGTTTTATGATGGAACAACATCAAGGAGAAATAACTCCATTTTTGTGCACTTGGATCGAAGGTATCTCTCTTTTGATTTCAAGCTTTGTGATTTTTTTTGTTTACTTTGGACATGCCCACCTTATGTGGTTGCTTCTGAAATTCTTTAGATAGGTTAAACATGTATGGGGATTTGTTCAATTTTGTGAAATTAATTTATTTACCAATTTTCATATTTTTTCTTTGAATTATCCATTTTACATTGGAATCATGTGAAAATTTCTTCAAAACCTTATGTGACTGAAATTATGTTGAACATATTCGGACCATAAAGGTATTCTTGGATTTTTAAAATTTTGAGTTTTGAATTTTTGAAAATTTCCAAGCTTTCATTAATGGTAGATGTGAATAGTGCTTGGTGACAAAAAAGTGAATATATAAATTTGAAATTTAGAAGTTCAAAATTGTTTATATTTTGTGGGATGAAAGGTCTCATGTTATAAATGTATTTTCCCACCTTTGGATACAAGTGGCATGTTTTTTGCCTTATTTTTTTCATGCCTTGACATTCAGAACAAAGTTGACTTTTTGTTTTACAGCTAGATACCACACTAGTTGCTAGGTATTGATGGTTTCCACCATTATCCTATATGTTATTAGTATTCAATTACCATAAAACTTGTGCATTATTACTTGATTTTGGTTGCAATGTGCACATTTATAAAAAATGACAATAGCATGCTTATTTTCCATACTATGACCATTGGTGTAAATGATGATTTAAAATGTGTTAATAGATGAATTGTAATATGACTTGGAGTGGCTCTCTTCTTATCCTTCCACATTTTTATGATTTACTAACTTATTGATTATCCTTATGTATTGGATCCTTGATGTGTGTATATTCATGTGGTGGTGCATTGAATTCTAATGAATTATTTGTTCTCCATGGTGTATGCATTGGATATTATGTGAAATGTATGTGCAACCCATGGTTTAGATAATGGTGTCTCTCTTGAGACTTTTATTTACGTGTGAGATTGGTCTACTATAAGTGTATCTACAATTTTCTCTCTCCATAGTCGGGGCTTGCCTAGAGTGGGAAGGAATCAATTACATTTGATGATGGTATTTATTGTTGGGAGGTGGGAGACCATCCCCATTGGTCCCCTTCTTGAAGGTATCTTGGGAGCTTGAAGAGTTTCTCAGTTGGTATTTTTGTTAGTTGTGTTATCATAGGTATTAAATCTTATATTTGATATTGGTTTATGCATATCCTTGTATTCTTTAGATGAAGTCCTATGATTTAGTATTATTGTAATTTGTGTTTTAATAAGAAGTGCATGTGTAGGTGAGTAATTATTTTTGAGCATTGTAGATGCTACTATCCATAAATTTAGAATCAATTTGATATTTCAGTGTAGCATGAATGATAGGCTTGCTATCTGTGTAAAGGGAAGCAATTTATAGTTGATATTCTTAATGATGAATCTCAGTGTTTTGAATTCAATAATTTATATCCTATTATTTGCATCTTGGGTCATCCCTATTTAGGAGGGGATTCATTTTATGGCATTGTTTATGTTATTAATTGAGTAATAATTTTCTTATGAAGTTGATATGATTTAGAAGCTATCTTGTGTTTATCATTCAAATGTTATAACGAGTCATTATTTTGATATTGCATAGTCATTATGATTGTATTTGAATTGATCTTTTATTATTGTGTTATGTATGAGGTAAATGAGTTTTCTAGTGACTAGTAGTAGTTGGTTTTATAGCTAATGGGGTCCATGGGACTTCATTTTTGACCGAAAAATATCCCATATATGAATAAATGTTTGGCCCAAGATAGTTTTGCATAATATTCAAATGAGAAAGAAACACCCTTTTGTTGCAACACTTGGTTTCATAGTTTTGGTTTGTCTTTTTCACAAGGGTGCAAAACTTCTTGTAGACTCTAAAATTCTTTAGGTAGGAGTAGTCAGAATTGGGAACACAAAGGTAGTTTGCATGTGTGCAAACTTGCCTTGAAACTTTGAGGCTCTACAAGTATAGAAGTTATAGGATTATGGGATTCGAGGCTAGCCTTGCAATTCATAGGTTTTCAAAACATAAAAAATCAAGAGGCAAATTGTGATTGTGCAAAGTTAGATTGAAGCTTTGATGTTCCATATGCAATTTATTGAAGATCAAAGGTGGGCGTGCAATTTGAAGGTTGCAAAGTTGCATGTGAGCTTTAAAGTGTTACAAAGGTTGAAGGTTGTAGAATTTTGGGACCCAAAGGTTTTCTTGCAAATAGGAGTTACAAAGTTGCACACAATATCTAAGACCATGTAAATAGTTAAGGTTGTAGGAGTTATAACTTGATTTGCAAGTGAAAAATCTACATATGAGCTTCCACATTCTACAAGTGTTGGATTTGTGGGTTTTGAAACCCAAATTTTAATTTGTAAGGTTGCACATCTAAGCATGAGATTGGAAGTTCCACATATTATTCACTAGTATGACAACCTGTCTTCATTGTAAGATACATATGTATTTTTGATTGTCAAAGTTCTTAAATTTAGATAATTCTACTTTAGGCAAGTTGATTTTGTTTGCTTACATGACCATGGAAAAGCTAACATGCAACACTTTGTTAAGCCATCACACATTAACTAGTAGTTAACATGTGCATTTATAAAACATGGAAGTATTATGTATCCATGGTTGGTACTTGATTTGCACATGGGAACATGACAAGGATTTAAAACATGAATAATATTTTACGAGTGGTAGTGAGTGGTGAGGAAGCAATAAGTAGGCAAAAATGCAATTGAATATCATGGTGGTAAGGCTAATAAAAGGGAATAGTGTGAATCATATAGGGCTTATCATACATCAATAGGATAATATTTTAATGAGGAATGCACTCATCAATGAAAAGGGATAATGTGATGCAGTGAGGTTACTCTACATGCTTAGGTCACACTTTGAGAAATGGTGGAGCCAATAGCTCACATGGGAAATAATTGCCAATAATACTTGACACAAAATAATGTCCTATTTGGAAATAGGGGATAAAGGGACCAATAACATACTCTTGGTAAGTGAAGCTACAACTAATTAAAATCTCTTGTCAATATAAAAGGATTCGACAATGGGGCTAGCTAGTCTACAATGGTACACATAAAGCGACAACTTAAGATATTGTGATCAAGAGGAACAAGTCATTAGGAGAATATAACAAAAGATCTAAAGGGAAGACATGAAAGATAAAACCAAGGTTGCATGACTAAGGGAAACTTATGCCTACCACAAGACCATAATTTTTTTTGTTTCACAATCTTTTCTTACACTTCTAGAGGAAGAGATCCACTTCAAGCCAAGGAAATGCCATTTTGAACGAGATTGATTGACTCATCAACATAACATGAGGGATTTAAGGTCAATTATCGAGAGTGGATATTCTCTCCTTCACTTTGGGCTTATTTGGACCTAGGAGGGTGTTCTTAGAGGTATCCTAAATATAATTATACATAATTAAAAATAGATAAATTTAAAACATAGTAGTAGTATCCAATATATGGTTGACCTAGAAAGTTGTCACTAGACCAAAGACTTTAACCTATTTCACATAAATTCTCTATTAATATGATGATGACACCATTGCAAAATTGTAAGATGTAGGTATGTAGGACATGATTATCTCAAGGTAAAATACTTTAGGCTTGCTACATATTTTTCCTTGGATGAACCATTGAGTCATGGAGTGCATGCAAACTAACATTCCTACTTGTAAACTACTTGTTAATGATATTTTTATTTTAAACATATGATGGGTCATAAGTTTTTTAGGATCAATGACTTATTTATGGGTTACATATGTTTCCTTGGATGAACCACTGAGTCATGGAGTGCATGCAAACTAACATTCCTACTTATAAACTACTATAATCTAGAATGTTGTCACAATTCATCACTTGCAAGCTTCCTTGAAAATATATAAATGGCCAAGAAGGCATTTAGTTACAAATATATGTTACAAACAAATTACCTCTTTAAGACTCAAAATATGCTACTTAATAGGTGATTGGATTGATAGGAGTTGATGTTGAACATATGTTGTCATTGATGTCAAAGGTATAATGTTAGAAGTATGATGTACAATGTGTTTGCTAAAGGTTCAACAGATCAGTGAAAATTAAATATAATCTTTTGTCATGTCATGTCTAAAATTTGAAATCAAGAAGTATTGTGATCAGTTGAAGAATGTTAATGTTATTATTACTATTAAGAAGGATACTTGTAGGCTTGAAATATTATCTTGTATCTATTCCAATTTTTGGAGGTAGTCTAGAAGTGTTTGTGGTAGTATTATGTGGTTTGTCACTCGTACACTATATTATACTATCATAGTGTTTTTCTCTATATTCTACCGCTATTGGATGCTATGACTTGTGGTTTGGACCTAAATTAAGGTTACTCATGATGTATCAGATTCTAGAGTTTCAAATGTTGAGCTTCAGTAGAAAAAAACTAGAAGTAACATGGTGTTTTCTGTGTTGGATAGCTGACTATGAATAATGTCTGAGTGTTTGTGTTAGAGAAGGGTAGCGTGCACTTGTTGGAGGAAGCATGTGAAGATAAAATAGAGTCAGTTTAAGATCATTGAAGGAAGCACATAACATCATCTAACACTAGTGGTAATGCAATTTATTTAGGATTGAGTTGACTACACGTTTCATATCATTTTGATTTAAAGATTATCCTTAGCCAACATGGCTAATTATGAATGGTGTTAAGAGGTTCTTGGTTGACATGAGATATTGTTAATATGTTAGAATGTATATATTTATGACTAGGATTCATTCTAAGGTTGAGTGTGGTAGCTAGGATGTTGTGTAATTAAGGCTTTAATATGAATATCAGAATGAAGTAATGGGACTTACATTGCAATCATTATGCGCCATTATCAGAAGATCGTATTTTATGTAGGAGCATATTTGAAGGTTGATCAGATCAAGTGCAAGTTGTGTTATTAGTCTTGAAGGTTCACAAATCATATCTTTGTATTTTGGTAGGATTGGTGTCTTACCTTTTGAGTTGGTGCTCAAATATTTATGTTGGGGATTGGTGTCTCCAATAGGCCAGAGCCTATAGACACAATTGGGGACTACTGTCTCTGGTAGGTTGGTGCCTACTTCATGATCGTAAGTGATTATTTTGTGAGGTTGGGTTTGGATAGTAGCTCCAAGCATCTCTTCTCACCATAGTTTTTCCCATTTTAGGTTTCCACATCTATCTGGTGTTCTTTGTGTGAGTGTGTGCATCTGTGTTGCTCAATAGTTAAGGAACTCAATACTTGCAAGCTACTTTGATGTTTTTGAGGTTCATGTTTGAGGAAGTCACTAATGGTAATTAATGTTGAATTAAAGAGTTTTTGCATATAATGATTCACTCTCCTCTCAATATATTGTGTGCCCTTTGATTGGTATCAGAGCTAAGTTCCTTTGAAAAAGATTAACAACTTGAGGTAGATTTGGGATAACACACTCAGTGACCCAAGAAGGCTTGTCTTCAAATAAATCACCACTTTTTGATGGATCTGATTATGCATTTTGGAGTGTAAGAATGGAAGAATATTTGATGGCCTTAGGATTTGAGGTTTGACAATTAGTTGTGGATGGATATGAAATCCCTGACAGTTCCCCAAGATATCAGGCCAAAAAGAAGTCTTGTGAGAATAATGCCAAAGCAAGAAATCCTATTTTATGTGGTTTATCTAACTCTGAGTTTGTGAAGAGTATGGATTGGATGGCAGTGAATGATGTATGGGTTAAGTTACACAATATTTAGGAAGGTGATGACAAGGTCAAACAAGCAAAGATTTAAACCTAGAAAGGTCAATTTGAAAGCCTAAAAATGAAGGAAGAAGAAAAAATTGCTCTATTCCTACTCCTAGTTGACAAGGTTGTCAACTCTATCAGAGGTCTTGATGAAGAGATGAAAAAAGGTATGATTGTGAAAAAGGTACTTAGATCCCTTCCCCAAAAGTTTGATGCATAAGTTTTTGTTGTTGAAGAAGCTAAATATTTGAATACTCTAACTATGGATGAGTTAAATGGAATTCTGATTGCCTATGAGATGAGAATTGATAATGACATATCTCTAAGGAAAAAGGAAACATTCAAAGTGTTTAAGAAGCAATATGATCTAGATTCAAAAGATGGATCAGATCCAAAGGAAGCAAAATCTTTCATAATGTTATAGAGGGGTTCTAGAAAGTACAAAGATAAGTTTCTTTTCAAATGTTTTAATTATGGTGAATTAGGACATTTCATCCAGCTAAGTGTCCATACAAGTATTCTAGAAAGGATGAGAAGAAGTCATTTTTAAGTGGGAAAAAGTTTCAGAAAAATAAGAAGAGTTTATTTATCAATGAGGAAGACTACTCATTTGATGATGATAATCAACACATTTTTGGGGATGAAAGAGAAAACACTCTATTCATGGATATGGAAACTTCTTAAGGTGATGCAAAAATGAAGTCTTAAATGATGATGATGTTGAAGTAGATCTTGTGGAAGAATTACTTTGCACTAGCAAATAAATTAAAAGACTAAAGAAAAAATTACTGAAGAAGTGAAATTTAATAACAAATTGTCTTAGAATCTTGAGAAGGTAGATAATATGGTCATTGACTTGAAGATTCAAGTGGAAGAAGCAAAGAGGATTGAAGAATTTATGACAAAAAGGTTGCTAACAAGAGATAAGGATTGTGAAAAACTTGAAGCAAAGATTGTGTCATTAAGGAAATATCTTGAAAAAAATCATCAACTAAAGTTGAAGTTTGGGAAGAGCACTGAGATCTTGGATCAAATAATAGAAATTCAAAGACCACCACATATCAAAACTGACATTGGTTTTATTGATATACAAAATAATAAGGTGACTATGCAACCCATGAAGTCAGTTGGTGAGAGTTCAAAAGAGAATGACTTCGTAAGTTCAAAATTTGAACAGGTTGTGGCAGCCAATGATTTGATCCATGAAGGTGGATAATATGGTAATTGACTTGAAGATTCAAGTGGAAGAAGCAAAGAGGATTGAAGAATTTATGACAAAAAGGTTGCTAACAAGAGATAAGGATTGTGAAAAACTTGAAGCAAAGATTGTGCCATTAAGGAAAGGTCTTGAAAAAAATCAACTAAAGTTGAAGTTTGGGAAGAGCACTGAGATCTTGGATCAAATAATAGAAATTCAAAGACCACCACATATCAAAACCGACATTGGTTTTATTGATATACAAAATAATAAGGTGACTATGCAACCCATGAAGTCAGTTGGTGAGAGTTCAAAAGAGAATGACTTCGAAAGTTCAAAATTTGAATAGGTTGTGGCAGCCAATGAAAGAAAGTTGGTGGATGATGGTTTCACCCAAGTACATAGACATAATAGAAGATCCAAAAGACAATATTCAAGAGGAAAAGGATACAATACCAGGTTCAATCATTCTTTTTTTGGTTACTATTTTAATTGTCATTTTGGTCATAAGATTAAATTGTAGAAAGATTATGACAAGAAATAATTTTATTAGTAGAAATGTATTTGCACCATTGTTTGATTTCAATATTATTCGTCACAAGTGCAAAAAGTTTGGACATATTATTATAAATTTTAGAAGCAATTTTGTGAGCTCTCCTATGCTACATACAAAAGGAAATAATTCAGTATATTAGAGTAGTGAAACAAATAAGGTTTGGAAGAAGAAACCCAAGGAACAAAGATAAAAAAATACATGGTGGCTCAGACCATATTACATACCCAAAAGGAGAAAACCTATAGATCATTGATAGGAGGTGTTCAAGTCACATGATTAGAGATAAGAGAAATTTCATGCACTTTAAGAAATTTGATGGGGGGGGAGGTTGTTGTTATTAATCAGATATGCACCCTATGCTAAATTTGCAGAAAACTTAATTATCTATTGACACATGGAAACCTTCTTTAGATGTGGGTGATCTGAACGAAGAAGGAATCTCTAGAGTGAGTTGGTTCTCTGAATAATAGTTTCTATTCTAAATGATTTGAGGTAAAGAGTTAGAAGGATAACTAGAATGAAACTCTAACTTAAACTAATATTTTTAGAAAACTAATGATGACTTTGATTATCTACTCACAAATAGCTCTTAAAAAACAATAGTAACCTCACAACCTCTCATGAACACTCAATACATAATTGATTTGCATGAAGATTCAGATTCAAACACAATATGCAACCTGTATCACATGAAATTTCTACATCAAGATATGCAATAATAGGACATAAAAGGATTTTGTAAATAGAATCACAATGTAAACATCATACTAAGATTGCAAAGGAGACAAAAATTGAGAAATAGGAATGCTGCTTTATAAAATTGAAGGAGTATGCCAAAGTTTGAGTACAAAACTCTCTGCATGAACAAGAGATTAAGAAACAATGATCTGAACTCCCAAAACCCTAAGTTTTTCTTCAAAATATATCTCCAAAACCCTAATGCGAGCTCAAGAAGAAAGCTTAGAAAAAAGCATCTAAAACTACTCCATAATGAGTAACAGAAGTGGAAAACTCACACTTCCTGCATGTCAATCCCAAAAAGCACCTAAAAATAGGTTCATTCTGCTTTAAAAGCAAATAAAACACCTTATCTTCTCTCCATGCAATTCAATTTCGCTCGAGGAAAAGTCAAGCTCGTTTGCCTTCACAAACTGCTAAAAATAGAAAGAAAGAATAAAACAATTTATAAATCATTATTTTATCTTTTGCTTTACAAGATAATTGCAGTTTGATCTCTCCATTTGATTTAATTTTTTACAATAAAGATTTAAAAATATTTGCAAAACATTACAACTTATCTCTCCAGTACAATTTTATTTTTTCTTTAAAAAAATCATAAAAATATAAGGCAAATACCTATCAATGATTTAATTGATTTCTATAAAATCAATTGAAAACAAACCAAAGGAATTTGCTACTCTCCAAAGCATAAATATTGACATTAAAATCAAATTCCTTAGGTATTTGGACTTTGCAAAATAAATCAAACCTAAGACTTTAAAAACCCTAGACTTAAGAAGACTTATGATATCTCCAAAAGCTTGACCTAGGCATGGAAATACTTTCGGCCATTATACATTAGCTTAAGTTTGATTTTAAATGCAAAAAAAATGGGAAGTCCCCTAAATTCGAATTAGGGAATAAGCACAAAACCCTAATAACAAAACTTCTCCACTCCACTCTTTTCACATCATTTCTCTTGCAAATTTTGATGAGGAAACCCTACTTGGAGGAAGCGCCGCCACCATGACTAGGGCTTCAGTTTGAAGCTCTTCATTTTCCACTAAAATTGGTCGATTCTCCCTCTGCAAACAATGGTTAGTTGACTTCATTCTACATTATGGTTTCTTTGCTCCATTTAAAGGAAAAATTTGGCCTTAAGGTCGCGGCCACACATGTATTTCTCTCATTTTCTCCTCCATTTCTTTGTGATTTATCTCTGTTCCTTACTTGGTTGCAATTATGTGAGCTCGACCCTTGAATTGGAAGCTCTATGAGAGCTTATCCACGTCTTATTTGTTCTTCTACAAGCATGAAATGGCAAGTTTTATTTCCTCCTTTTGTATTCATCTCTATTGGTTCGACCCACGATGGCTCCATACATTTTGTATTGTTTTCATGAGTTCATAAAGTTCTATGGCCACAACCAATATAACTTGTTTCTCATTGTTTTGAAGAGCTTTAAAGCTCACAACTATATATTTCAATGTCTCTCATGTCTGAACATACCCATGTGGGTAATTGTAATTTGAAAGAAAAATGTTTATCTTGCATTTCTCCAAAACTCGAGCTCGACCCACCATGGTATTCCATGCATTTTGTATTTCCTGACAAAAATCTTCACATGGGTAAAACTATAAAAAGGAAGAAATCTGCATTTAAGTTGAAACCATCATATGGGTATCCCTTATCTCAAGAGAAAACTGCATTTCAAGTTGAAACCATGTAAATGTTTGTTCACTTTAAGATGTTAATGATCTCAAAAAAAAATTCAATTCCTTGAAAATTTAAACCCTTTGAAACATCATACATGGAAGACATTACCTCTGTTGAATGCAAATATCCATTTGCATTAAATCTTGTAACTCCTATAGAAACATTGATGCTCCTGTAGGTTGCTTGTCATCACTCTTTTATATACTTGAATGCTTCAGAAACATGCATCATCAACTCAATCTTTCATGAAATGAAGTCTCTTTATGTGCTTTTATCACTTATTAAAGCTTTGTTGATGAGGCATTATGTATGCTTGTTCACTATCACCATTATGACATGAAACACTTGTTGTACCATAATAAAACATCATGAAATAACATGAATAAACATGAACAAGATATATAGCAGCAAAGATGCAATCAATTTGACAATATTTAAAAGATGCATTTCAATTAAAATGAGTTCATTGAGTTCATTGTCCACTTGTAATTATCTCTTCATTGTTCAGATTTGATTGTTATGAATGAACAATGTACTTGATTGCTTTGATAACTGAAATTTGTTTTGCTCCTTCATGAATGTCTCAAATGAGCATGATAATTGTATTTCCTTACTCAACCCACTTGTATGTTTAAGTGGCAGCATTCCGAGCTCTACCCTTGTGGGAGCCCGTTTTACTCCACATGCTTTTATGTCTTCATGAAATTATCAACTACATAACTTTTCCTATACATGCATATGGAAACAAACAGTGTTAGATAAAACAATATATTATAATGATGTTTCCATCCTTGCTTCTGTCCAACTCTTGTTCTCTCAACTATTTCAATGTATTATCAGTAGCATTCTACATTATTGTTGGTGATTCATATAGGGATGTTCATAATCAGAGGTCTAACAACCCTTCACTTCTCTTATAGGTCATTCGGAGCTCGAGGATGAAGGATGGTGCACCACTTCTGCATCAACCAAAAGCACATGCAATGATGATTATGTTCATGCTTATGTGTCTTCATTTCTTGCATCTTCAATAGTGTAGCATGCTTCTCATGATTTATTGTTACAGTTACTCCCACAACTTGTGTGGGGCACTTTAATTTCTTTTTTCCTTTCCATTATGAAAATAAATGCATCTCAATGCAAATTTGTATAATTCATTTTTGAATAAAAGAAATACTAAAATGTAACAATATTGTGAAATAAATGAAAGCAATGATTCCTTCTTAATAATTTATGTATTTTGCTTTATACTTCATTTCATCTGCAAAGCACTGAGCAATAACTCTTGAAATTTTGTTTATTGAAAACACTTGCATAGTTGAAACTTGATAAATTAGATGCAATTCAACAATCTTAAACAATGCATCAACTAACTGAACTTCACTTTAAAATGAACTAATCAGCTCTACCAATTGAGTTGTAGTGAAAATTGGTAATAGTTGCAACCCTTGGTAACAACTTAGTTGATAAGATTAACAGTAAGGGTATTTTGAGATTTGATGGTGGAAAGAAAAAAACTCATGATGTCGTATATGTAGAAGGATTGAAGCACAATATTTTGATTTAAGTCAAATGTGTGATAAAATATATACAATCGAGCATTTAGTGCTAAAGGTGAAATTAGAAAGATTTGAACTAGTGAGTTAGTTGCAGTAGGAAGCAAGATTGACAATGATGTGTATCATCTCAGTGAGGTTAATGGGAAAACTTATATTTCCATACAAAGAGAAGAGAGTTGGATATAGCATAAAATATTAGGACACATCAATTTTGATGATCTTGTGAGGATTAATTCAAAAGAAATGGTAAGAGATATGCCAAAGATCAAGAAGCCACAATCTACTAGTTACAAACCTTGTCATGAGGGAAAATAGACAAAGACCAGATTTCGCATTAAGGAATATTCTACAAAAAATCCATTGGATTTGATTCATATAGATCTATGTGAACCAATGAGGACAAAAAAAATTCAAGGTGAAATTTATTTTATGATGTTTATTGATGATTATTTTAAGATGACTTGGATTAATTTTCTGAAAGAGAAATCAGATGTTGTTTAGAAGTTTAAAGAATTTAAGCAAATGGTTGAAAATGAAATTGGAAGAACTATCAAGTGCTTGAGATCAGAAAGATGTGGAGAGTTCACTTCTGATAGGTATGATGAATTCTATGAGATGCATGGGATCTAGAGACAATTTTTTTCTCTTAGAACTCTTGAGAAAAATGGAATAGCTGAGAGGAAGAACCAGACTATATAGGATATGGATAGAGCAATGTTGAGTCAAGAAAATTGTTTGATGTGTATTAGAGAGAAGCGATTCAAATAGAAATTTACATTTTAAACAAAGCTTAAATGAAACCAAAGACTACCATAACACCATATGAACCGTGGAAAGGAATATAACTTCAATCAAACATCTCAAAATATTTGGAAAAAAATGCTACATCAAGAGGGATGAAGAAAATTTGGGTAAGTTTGTTGAGAATGTGAATCCCAATGGTCACATGACGTTTCACCTTCTTTCATCTCTTCATTCTTCATTTCTGAAGAGCATAACAATTGTATAAATATATGACTGTAGACCATGTATGAAGATTGATTATGGATAGTAAAAAGATGTTCCCTACTTTCCCATGGATGTAGCCTTAATTGGTGAACCGCGTAATTGTTGTGTTATGTCCTTATTTTTTGTCTTCTTTTTCATTTTTCTATTTCATTATGTTTTATTTGCTTGTTTAATACTCAACAATTGGTATCACATCTTTGGTGAAAAAGTTGTTTTGGAAATCATGAAGAATTTCCAGGAAAATGGATGTAGCAGCTTTGGATGATTAGGCTTGAGCTATCATGTCTTGGTCATGTGGCTCTAGAGAGAGTCTTGATGAATTGGGAGTTGCAGTGACAATTACAAATAGTGACATAGAGCTAGATGAAATTGTGCCAATGGAAGTAGATGAATCTCCTGTCTATTTGGTTGTTGATCTTTCCACTGAAGTTCTCATGAGTGATGTTGATCCTGATTCCTTGAGCATTGTCCAGGTGAGGTATGTGTGGAAAAGGCCTTCGCAAGATTTGGGAGGCGGGGATTTTGACATGCTAGAAGAATTAGAGAGCCTACAGAGGTTAAAGAAAATAGAGGAGGGAAATTTAGATTCGAAACAAAGTGATGTAGAAGCTAAAACAAAATGCCATGTACATTGGTCGGATGGTTGGAAAAAAGAGGAGGTTTCGGCTGAAGAAGAGGGTTTGAAGCATTCGTTGATTTTTGAGGGATGGGTTGTTAAGGTTACCTCCCGAGATGAGGAGGACACTGTGTAGATTCATGTGAGTGAAGATTAACCTGAGGAAGAGGCTGAGAACTAGGAGGAACATCTAAACAAAAGTGAGGAGTACTCCGAAAATGGGCCTGAAAGTGAGGAGAATGAACACCCAACAGAGAATTCGAGCAAGTTTGAGGGATGCATGAAGAGATCCAAGTGACCCCAGAATACTGCATCAACCGCTTCTCCTATTAGGCCACCTCAATCCAATTCTAATTCTATGTCTGAAGAATAAGATATAGCAATCTGCCTTGTGATGCTGGAAAGCAGTGTAGACACTTGCTCTCAGAAGCTCAAGATTGGTGTTGCAAGGCATGTTGATTGATGCTAGTGAACAAGATTCCTTCGCAAGGAAGTCTGCAATGGAGTGGAATTATTCAAAAGCTGATGAATTTGGTGTTGCTCTCACTAAAGCTTTTGCGTAAGATAATTTTTTGAAGAATCCAGATATCATGGAGGATGAATTTGATGATGAGAATGGTGAAATTTTTGTGTTAAAACCACCCAACGAAATAGGTGCACATGATGGTTCAGTTCACGAATCTGTTGAGACTACTAGAAATAATATTCAGGATTTTGGAGAAGAGAATGGTTCACCCCAAGTCAATAACAATATTCTAGGTATTGGAGTAGTTTCTATAGAGGATTTTGTTGGGAATGGTGATGGCCTCATAACATAAGAGGATTTGATGTCCGCCATTAAAAATGAGCATACTTCAGCTGCAGAAGAGAAGGAGGGTTTCCTGTCAAAGAAAGACGTGACAAGTTTTCTCATCCGCTGCTTGGGAGCTCTGGTGCCGCTTCTGCTGACATCTAAAGTAGGAGAGTGCTCTGATCACATATCTATGTTTCATCAGGATGGTGTGGAGGAAAAGCCTTACTACCTCAACACAGATGCAGAGTACTCATTGAGCAAGGACACAATGGTGGAGAAAGTGATTCCCCATGAATGGGCACACATGGAAGATGGAAGGCCATGCAGAGGCGAAGCAGAGAGGGATCCTATTATTTCATGATTCTTTGTTTTGGCTAGATATGTAGACTCTGTCATCGATGATTCTATAGAGCCTGATGAAAATGAAACCTAGAAGGGGGCAGATCATGTGGAAACTATCCGAGTTTGGGGGAATATTCTTGCATTTCTTGAACGAATTAATAATGAACTCGTCAAAAGTTTATAGTGCATTTATCGTCACACAAAGGAGTATGTTGAGCACCTACAAGATGAGCCCCTATTTATGGTACTTTAAAAAAATGTTCAGGATTATGTTGAACAAATGCAAGAGGTCTATGAGGCCATGAGAAAACTGGCAGAGAGGTAAACCAGGACAAATGTTGTTGCATTTGGAGCTGATTTAAATTGAGGACAAAATGGAGACATGGAGATTATTAAATCCGACGTGCTTTGGAGGAGATGCATCCGAAGCATTCTTGAACAAAATTTGGCAAAGGTAAAATCTTCGTTGGGGTTGATGTAACATTAAAAGTGGAAATGTAGGGGAAATCATGGTTGTACCGGTTAGACTTCAAGTGGGAGATTGTTGAGAATGTTAAGCCCAACGGTCACATGACCTTTCACCTTCTTTCGTCTCTTCATTCTTCATATCTGAAGAGTATAAAAATTGTATAAATATATTAGTGCACACCATGTATGAAGATTGATTATGGATAGTAAAAAGATGATCCATGCTTTCCCATGGATGTAGCCTTAATTGGTGAACCACGTAATCGTTGTGTTATGTCCTTATTTTTTGCCTTCTTTTTCATTTTTCTATTTCATTATGTTTTATTTGCTCGTTTAATACTCAACAAAGTTTGATTCTATATCTGATGAATGTATTTTTCTTGCTTATTCTATGACAAGCAATGCACATAGATGTTATAACAAAAGGTTGAAAAGGATTGTGGAAAGTGTCAATGTAAGAATTGATGAAAAAATATAGTCTATTGAGACTCTGGATGATGAAGATAATGAAGATTTAATCCATAGTAGTTATGAAGACTCAGAGAATACAATTACAAAGACTCTAGCTAAGTATGTCCAAAAGAACCATTTTGAAGAGAAAATCATAAGAGATAAGAATAGTGGAGTTTAGACTAAGAGAAGACTTGAGAAAGAAAATGAACAGGTAAAATTTTCCTTATTATAAAAAAACCAAGTTCTTATGTAGAGGTAAGAAAAGAAAAAGGTTGGCTAGATGCTATGAAGGAAGAACTAACTCAGATTAAGAAGGATGAAACTTGGGAGTTGGTTTCAAGACCTAAAGATAAAAATGTCATTGGTACAAAATGGGTCTTTATAAATAAGTTAAATGAAGATGGAAAAGTGATATAGAACAAGGAAAAACTTGTGTGCAAAGGATATGCTTAAGTTGAGGGAATTGATTTTGAAGAGAAATTTCCTCCGATAGCAAGGTTAGAAGCAATCAAAATGTTTTTAGCTTTATCAACATTCAATAATTTCAAGGTATATTATATGGATGTCAAATATGCATTTATGAATGGAGAGTTAGAAGAGGAAGTTTATATTGAACAACCAAAAGGATTCCAATGTTCAGATAAATTGGATTTTGTGTGTAGACCACATAAGACTATTTATGGACTCAAACAAGCTCCTAGAGTATGGTATTCTAGATTGGATACATTTCTGCAACAACAAGGTTTCAAGAGAGGTTTTGTAGATAATAACTTATACATAAAAACAAAAGGTGATCAATTACTGATTATTGTTGTTTATGTTGATGACGTCATCTTTGGAGGTAGCAGTGATGCTATGTGAAAAGGATTTAGGGATGTAATGAAAAAAGAGTTTGAAATTTTAATGCTTGGTAAGTTATCTTTCTTTCTTGGTTTATAGATCTCTCAATCAGACAAAGGTATACTCATTTCTTAGAACAAGTACATAAAAGAGATGTTGAGCAAGTTTGAGATAAAAGAATATAAACTGGTGAGTACACCTATGGTTACTAGGTGTAAATTGAGTAAGGATGATGAATCTTCTTTGAAAAATTAGACTTTGTATAGGTTGATGATTGGTAGTTTGTTGTATGTAATTGTATCCATACCAGGTATAATGCAAGCAGTAGGAATGACATCTAGTTTCAGGTAGCGCCTAAAGAAACTCATGTCAAGGCAGTAAAATGGATATTTAGATATCTGAAGGCTATAATGGATTTTAGTTTATGGTATTCTAAGATTAAAAAATTCACACTAACTATATACACATGTAGATTGGTTCGAAAGAATAGATGACCAGAAGAGTACAAGTGGTGGAGCTTTCTTTCTTGGTGATAGTCTTGTATCATGGTTAAGCAAGAAGCATGATTTTGTATCTTTATTGACAATAGACGTGGTGTACATTGCAACAGTTTCATGTTGCACTCAAGTATTATGGATGAAGCAGAACTTGAAGGAGATGAAAATAGAGTTTGATGAGCCCATTTCTATTCTTTGTGACAATACTAGTGCTATAAATATTCCCAAGAATATAGGAATGCATTCAAGGACAAAACATATTGCAATTAAGTATTATTTTATGAGAGAGAAGGTTGCAAACAAAGAAGTGAAGTTGGAGTATATTGAGACTAAGGAGAAAATTGCAAACATAATTTCCATAAAACCTCTTCCCAAGGAGACTTTTGAGTATCTCTGACAAAAGTTGGGAGTGGTTTTTCTCTCCTCTTGAATTAAGAGGAAGTACAAGTTGAGGGTCGAAAGTGTTGACTCCCTACTACAAGCATCTTGGTGGCCTTGTGGAATAGTTGTCAAATAGAAAATGACACGATGGGAGAAAGAGACTCAAAATGAAAAGAGGAAAGAATCCGAAGGAGTTCCAAATGCTATATATTTTAGATGAGTGTTGTCCTTTACCATTGATGTCAAAGGAGGAGAAAGGAATCCAAAATACTATATCTTTCAAATGCTCAGAAACTTCAATTGTATCTCATAAGGGGAGTTCCAGATTGGTTTGGGTTGTACTGGTGTGCTAAGCAACATTTTTTAATTTTCCATCACTGAAAAAGGGCAAGATTGTTGAATATGTTGTCATTGATGTCAAAGTATAATTTTAAGAGTATGATGTCAAATATGTTTGCTAAAATTTTAGCATATTAGTGAGAAATAAATGTAATTACTTATTTCATGTCATGTCTAAGCATTTGAAATCAGGAAGTACTGTGATTAGTTACATAATGTTAATGTTATCATTACTATGAAGAAGGCTAATTGTAGTATGCTTGAAATATTATGTTGTATCTATTCTAGTTATTGGAGGTAGTATGGAAGTGTTTACAGTAGTATTTTGTGGTTTGTCATTCATGAGCTATATTATACTATCATAGTATTTTTATTTACATTCTACTACTACTGGATACTATGGCTTGTGGTTTGGACCTAAAGTAAGGTTACTCATGATATATCAAATTCTAGAGTTTCAAAGGTTGAGCTTCAATAGATAGAAAGTTAGAAGTAACAGAGTGTTGTCTATGTTGGCTAGCTGACTATGATGAGATCATATGACATCACATGTACATTAGTGATGGGATCATATGTACATCACATCACAACAGTGACTAGCTCATACATACATGACAAGTACATTAGTGGTGGGCTCGTGTGTACATCATAAGTACAATAGTGTCTGGCTCATACATGTCATATATACCATAGTGATTGGAAAACACATTCACATTGGCTATCACACACTTTCCATTAGTGCATCCCAGATAGAAAAGGAATTTCGTTGAATTACACACTACACGATGGTTCCCATCCTTTTCTCTGATCTATTGCACCATCAGACAACTAGGAAGAGGATTTGGTTCATCTCATACTACATTGGGGTTCCACCCTCAACTCAATAGGATCAAGTATTCCATTTCCACATCAAGATATGCCAAAACTATACTATGAGGTGTAGTGTAGGAAATTGTAGACCTTTACAATTTCACACTATGTTTGGGTCCCTTAATTAATTGAGCTTAATTAAGCCTCTAATTTTCTAAACTATGTATTTCAAAGCCTTATTTTTACCCATTTTCTGAAAGGGGAACTTATATATAATTTATGGAATTAATATTTTAATCACATTTGAGAATGTGTGTCCTAGACTTATGGGCAAGGACCCATTCACTGCCATGACCCATTTTTAAATATGTTTTTGGCAGTATTTTAATGATTCAATTTTCATATGCAATTTTCAGCTTTTGGAATCTAATTTTTGGGAAATTAGATAAACACCTATAAATACATAATTATTTTATCATTTGAGACCTAATAATTTTGAAGGATAAAATATGAGCAAATATTATTGTCAAGAGCATTCAAGAATAGGTTTTTCAGTCATTTGTTGCAACATTCAATATCCAATCATCATGTTCAAGCTTATGTGTTTTCATGCCATCTTGTGAAGGATAATATGCATTGTTGATCCTAAAGCATCCAAGCATTGAAGTATCCAACTAAATAAAGCAAAGCAAGATCTGATTCCTTGGAGTGATGTGTTTGACTTCAGTCATCTAAGGGAAGATGAGTTGTAGCAAGCAAGTGTTCATTCATTATTCCTTCCATTTATCAATTGTCATTATGTTTCTATCAAGGTTTAATTACCAAACATTGAGTTTGACTAAGGAAAACCCCCATTCACACAAAACAAATAATTTTCCCCCTCTTTGTGTATGTGCAGATTACAAGTTGAAGAAGAATTGAAAGGATCTCAAAGAGAAATTTTACAATCTTGCATTTTTTGCCATCATTTTTGTCAAGCCACATAAAATCAATTGTAGTTCATTTATTTACAAAATTTCGACAATGGGACTCGTGGAAAATGGAGTTTCAGATCCATCTCCAGAGGACCCAAAAATTTGATCAGAATTTCCCTCCAAGGACTCATTCACCCAAGGGTGAACTTGTCCTTCTACAGTGCTCAAAAAAATCTTTTTTGGGTTGGTACATATCCATCTACACTCCTTAGATACACTTGAAAACTATTGTTTATGTTTATCAGTCATCAGGATCTTGCATTTTTAGTATTAGGGCACATAGGATCATTAGTTTAATCATTCCAAAATATTTATAATCATTTCCAATCTCCCTTAGGATATAGATCTAGGTATGGTTGGCTCACCTTTAAGGTTGATAGTCAAACAATTCACCTTGTTGATCTATATCCCAATGAAATTTATAAAAATGTGGAAATGGTCCTAGGTTATGGACACTATCTTAGAGCCACCACATTTTTATGTTTCATTTTGGTGAACTCGACATTCTTAGATCATATACCTTTTGAAAATTGGAACTCCTTCAAACCCTAGATCTGGGTTTTACATCATTGTTTTGCATTGTTCATTTAGGGTTAGATATTGCATGTTTGCATCATTAAAACTCATAAAAATCCAAAAAACATTGCATACACTTTGCATTAGTTTATGTTTCAGTCATCTTTAGATTAGATTTAAATTTGATTTTGCATTCATTAAGTGGTTAAAATCTGAAATTGTTCATTGCATTGCATCTTTCATTTCAAGTCAAAATCAAGTGAAAAATTATATAGTTTTGTTTCAAATTTGCATGAAATTATTATTTTTAGAATTTTGCATCTCACAATTAGTCAAATATTGCATTTTACATTTGAAATTTTTATTAAAAAATTTTCAACACATTTCCACCTTTGTTTCACACTTGCATATTGCATTACATTGTCCTAAAATAAATAAAATATGAAAAAACAACCATTGTTTAAACTAATTGTAACCAAAGAAACAAACATCAAATGACAACAGAAAAAAATAAATTTTCACTTTTCAAAACCCTATCCAAGGACTCATTCACCCTAGGGTGAAATTTTCCTTATATAGGTGTCTCAGAAAACTTTTGCACAGTCTTTTGTCTCTTTATTATTAGTATGTAGCAGCTTGCTAAAGTCTATTTTGAAATTTTGAAAAATTGTTATTGAATTTGCAAGAAAGATGTCATTTTGTTTGATTTGTTGCAAAATTGGGAAAATATTTGTTTCATTTCAGTATTAAAAATCATTAGATCTATAGGACAATTCTTTTCATTTTTTGAAGCATTACATATTTTGGATAGATTAGTTCTCATTTTTACATAAATAGAAGCATGTTTTCTTTTCAAAGATTTGGTTTTGATATGGTAAAGAATGGCTTGTATAAGTTAAATCTACTTAGTTATGAGCACAATCTAGGGAAACAAAATAAGGTCATTTATAAGCATGTTAGTCATCCTCCAAGTGTTTTCCCTAATTATGAGAATACCTTAGTGCAAGAGAATGAAATCATTGACACATTTCTTAATATCACCTTGCCTATCCTTCACTCAACCCCTAATATATTCCCATTTATGAGGATGATTTGATACAAGAGGAAGCAATCATAAAAAAATCATGACAATCATAGTTTTTATTCTCTCGACACCTCTCCTACTAGTGATTAAGGTATCTTGGTGTTACAAGATCCAATTGTCATGTCATGAGAATATTGTTTGTCCCTCTCCCCCTAATTCTCCTACTTTGGAGGATATTATGGCACGAGCATGGGATCATTGACACATTCCTTAACATCACTTTGACTAGTCTCCATTCATCTCCCAGTTGTGAGAATGTTTTAGTGAAACAGAATGCAATCATTGAAAATCTTGACAATCATAATTGTCCTCCCGATATCTCTCCTACTTGTGATGAAGGTGTCTTGGTGTTAGAAGATACAACCATTGAATTGACCATGAGAATATTTTTTACCTCTCTCCTAAAACCTCTCCTACTAGCAAAGATATTATAGTGCAAGAGGATAATATCCTTGATACTAAGATGGCTTTCTTAGACGAAGATGCTAAGATCACCTTAGATCCCCCCTCAATATCATCAACAAAAAGTAAAATCTGTTGAGGTTATGAACACACAATGGACCACAAGATCTCCCTTGATTATTGAACCTCCTAATCCACTTCTTATCATAGGACCACCTCAACACCAACCAAAACCTCAAAGGGTTGTCTTAAATTTCACAAAACAAATTACTAGTAAAAATGTTTCACATCAACCAAGTTATCATACCGTTGCTCATACATTAACACAAGGAATAATAGATAGCCACAATCCATTCCTACATTGATACCACTTCCTCAACCCATTTTTCCTAGTGCCCCTCGTTTACCTTCACATAGTGGAAAGGAGTATGATCTTGTGGAACAACTTTGTAATACTCCTGCTAAGATATCCTTGTGGGATTTGATTCAAGCATCACCTCTTTACCATAAAATGCTTCAAAGTTATTTACAACAAGTTGTTATCCTTCCTAGTGCACAACCAAATGATGTGGAAGCTATGCTTGAGAATATGAATTCACCTAATTTGGACATCGTCTTTCATCAAAGTGAATTACCCCCTTTGGAAATGCCAAAAAAAAATGATGCTTTGATGATAGTGGCTAGTATTAAGAATGGTAGTACCAAGTTGGGAATTAAACGCACCCTTTTTGATAATGGTTTGACACTCAATTTTTGTAGTGTAAACCTTTTGGATAAACTTGGAGTGGACAAGACTAAAATTAAACCAAATTCTTTGTCTATATGTGGTTTTGATAATGTGGGAAAACAACCGTTGGGTGTCATAAAATTACCTGTTAAAGTTGGTAGGGTTAATTTAAAAACTCCTATCCATGTTATTCCTAATAATATTTCATATAATATTCTCTTGGGCAGACCATGGATTCATGCAATGAATGTAGTTCCTTCAACATAAACATTGTTTACTGGAATACACTTACAAGAACAAGGTTTACACGGTAAAAGCTGATCCTAGACCTGAGAGTTGTTTACAAATTTAACCTGGAATGAAAAATCCTCTTACAACATTGACACCAACTACAAAAGTGGAACCTGTGCAAGAAGAAGAGAAAGAGAAGTGTTTTCCATCAATCACAAAACTATTGGATGATGATTGGGGTTCCTTAGATTTTACATCTACATTCATGGGAGAATATAAGATTACACACAAATTAGAAAAAGAGAAAGAACCTGCCATAATATCAACACAATATGAGTCATCAAAAACATGTGAGTCCACAAATTTTAGCAAAGAAGAGGAAAACAAAAATTATACATCCACATATGATGAGTGTGATTATGAGAAACCACCTTCTTCAAAAGAAATGAAAATAATTTATGGAAGAGGTTATGAGCTTTTGAAATAACTTGGCTATAATGGAAAAGGATGTGGTGTTAAGGAACAAGGTATTTGTGTCCCTATAGAGCTTACCCCACAAGAAAAAACAAGAGGTCTTGGTTATTGTCCTTCAAAAGAAATGAAAGCATCAAAGAAAACTTCACTTAATAGATCAATGTCATCACACAAAATACTCCTAGAACAAATATACATCATGGTCATGATATTTTTTCATCTTTAAATACATGTTTTAGTGATGATTTGGGTTCCTTAGATTTTACACCCTCCTTTAGGGGAGAGTACAAAATCCCACAATCTAAACCCAAAGAGTCTTGTGTATGTATGACACCTTGTAGTAAGCAAGAAACATCTCTTTCACAAAAGAGGAATATATTCTACTATTTATCAAGAGAGTACCTTGACGAGGCTTCTCCAAGCCTCGTTGATATCTCTCCCTCCAAAAACAAGAAATAAATTCTACAACAAAAGATCATTTTGTGTGTATCATTGAGTGCATGGTCATTCAACTAATGAATGCAAGGCCTTGGGTAACAAAATTCAACATCTTAAGGATTGTGGTGCTCTTCCTTGTGTTGACACACCTACTTCCTCTAACTGATAATGATTTTTTATCCTATCATGTTACTCACCATTATGTGGAATTAGTATGCTTATGTGTTTTGCTCATTGTTATTCATGGTGGTACAATATTAAGTGCAACCATATTTATCTTGGTAGCAACATGATAGTCCTTTGTGGTTTTCTTTGTCTCTATGCTTGGGGGGAAAGGGTAACTAGTGGAAGTGTGCATTCTTTTCATGGATCCCCTCTTCCCCTCTTTCTACTTAAAATACCAACATAACAAGCATGCTGGCATTTTAAGTAGGGTCCATATAGTCCCTCACTCATTTTTGTCATGTTCCCTTCTTAGTTATGATAGGGTACATATTCTAGGAAGTGTGATCTTTACATTGGCATTATTACATTAGCATTACTTCATTTCTTGCTTCACTTTGTTCATAGAGGTTGAACTTAGTGTAGCATTGGTATAGCATCTTGATCATGTTGTGGCACCTTATCAAATCTATTAGGGAGTATAAATTTTGTAATGGTTAATGCATGGAAGTCATGTAGACCTACCGTGAATTTTCCATCTGCCACCTCATTATGGGTACACACCTTGTAGACCTAGTGTGTATTTCTCATCTAGCCTTAGAGGCTCACCTAGTGTATATTGGACTGCACTAACCCTTGTGAGTGTATTTCATGGCCACCTAGCATAGCACAAATTTCTAGCTAGTGGAGCCATGTGTCTCATAAGTGATTTTACATCCTTGTGAGTGTATTTGATGGACGTGGCATAATATAACTTGCTAGTTCATCCCTTTTTGTGTTAGCTTTAACATTGCATGCTTGTGTATCTTGTCTTGTTGGTCACATCTTACACATCTTGTGTGTCCCTTTTTCCTTATGTTGGTTGCCATGGGATCTTAGATCTTGGGGGCTTGATCACCCTCTTTGATCTTTGTTATCCTATCTCTCTAATATTTGTACACTTGGACCTCTCTTGACACACATTTTTCTACTTTAGTGTGAGTTTGAGCATAATCTCATACTCTCACTAAAGTGGGGGCTAAATGTAGTGTAGGAAATTTTATATATTTACAATTTCACACTATGTTTGGGTCCCTTAATTAATTGGACTTAATTAAGCTTTTAATTTACCAAATTATGCATTCCAAAGCCTTATTTTGCTTGTTTTCCGAAAGGGGAACCCATATTTAATTGATGCAACTAATATTTTAATCACATTTGAGAATGTGTGTCCTGGTCTTATGGGCTAGGACCCATTCGCCCAAGGGAAAATGGGTCATCGTTAAGTGTCATTACCCATTTTTTAATGTTTTTGGTGGTATTTTAATGATTCAAATTTCATATGCAATTGTCGGCTTTTGGAATCTATTTTTTTGAGAAATTAGATAAACATCTATAAATACATAATTATTTTATCATTTGAGATCTAAGAATTTTTAAGGAGAAAATATGAGCAAATATTATTGTCAAGAGCATTCAAGAGCAGGTTTTTTAGTCATTTGTTGCAGCATTCAAGATCCTATCATCATGTTCAAGCTTATGTGTGTTCATGTCATCTTGTGAAGACTAATATGCATTGTTGATCCTAAAGCATCCAAGCATTCAAGTATCCAAAAAATCAAGCAAAGAAAGATCTAATTCCTTCGATTTATGTGTTTGACTTCAGTCCTCTAAGGGAAGTCATTAAAGGTTTGGTGAGTTGTAGCAAGTGTTCATTCATCATCCTTCCATTTATCAATTTCATTATCTTTCTATCAAGGTTTAATTACCAAACATGGGGTTTGACTAAGGAAAACCCCCATTCACATAAAACAAACAATTTTCCCCCTCTTTGTGTATGTGCAGATTATAGGTTGAAGAAGGACTGAAAGGATCTTAAAGATAAATTTTGTATTCTCATAGTTGTCAAGCCACGAAAACTCAATTGCAAAATTTATTTAGGAAATTCCGACAGTGGGACTTGTGACAAATAGAGTCTCAGATCCATCTCTAGAGGAGCCCAAAATTTCATTAGAATTGCCCTACAAGGACTCATTCACCCAAGGGAAACCTTTTCCTTACATAGTGCTCAATTTTATTTTTTTGGGTTGGTACATATCCCTCTGCACTCCTTAGATCCACCTACAAACTATTGTTTTTTTATTAGTCATCAAAATCTTGCATTTTTAGTATTAGAGCACAGAGGATCATTAGTTTAATCATTCCAAAATATTTCTAATCAATTCCAATCCCCCTTAGGATATAGATCCAGGTATGGTTGGCTCACCTTTAAGGTTGATAGTCAAACAATTCACCTTGTTGATCTATATCCCAATGAAATTTATAAAAAATGTGGAAAAGGCCCTAGGTTATGGACACTAATCTTAGAGTCACCACAATTTTATGTTTCATGAGGTTGGTCCAATTCTTACCTTCCTATTCTTTATTAGAGACTCTCTTCCCTGTAGTCCATCGAACGGCTAAGCAACCAAGGTTATCCATCACTAGCATAGAATGCTCCTTGACTATTGTCCATCTCGAGCATAGTACTACCCCTAGACACCTTCCAATCTCAAGCATAATAGTATTGCTCCTTGATTATTGTCCATCTCAAGCATAGTACAAGTAGACACCTGTCAATCTTGAGCATAATAGTACTGCTCCTTGACTACTGCCCATCTCGAGCATAGTATTGCCCCTAGACACCTATCAATCTCAAGCATAATAGAATTTATCCTTGACTATTATCCATCTCAAACATAGTACTGCCCCTAGACACCTGTCAATATTGAGCATAATCTGCTCCTAGACAACTATCCATCTTGATCATAGTACTGCCCCTAGACACCCACCAATCTCAAGCATAATAGTATTGCTCATTGACCCATTCTTAGCACTATAATTGGAAGATAGGTTATTAACGTAGAATAAGAATATCATAATCAACTACATTAGAATCCTATACATAGTCATTTAATTCTGAGGTTAATATTCACAATACATAATAGAAATCACTTAGTACCAACACGAGGTGAGCTCAACTCAACATGGAGCCACTACTAAGTAGTGCAATTCATTCCTTTCCTTTAGCTTACTATTCAGACACACGTTATGTATTGAATGCAAGTTATTAGGTTTTTGTTCATAACCACCTAATATCCATTCAGACTCATCTAAATCCTATTGAAGAGAGAAGGTCAAACCAATTGGGAACAACACCAAAATCCAGGATTTATCCCCTAGATCTCCCCCTACGGACTTGAGGTCACAGAGGAATCCTTTGCCCAAGGACCACCTACGTACTCACTTCCAAATGGATCAAAGTCACACGTATTTCTCCCAACAAGGCCTCTCAAAGGACCTACACATGGGTTCCAATAACCAAGGTTTCATTAATGATTTTATTCATTTATTATTATCTTTTGATATGCAAGAAGACATTTAACTAAGCTCACAATATAGTAAACCTATATTGAGGAACTTCCAACAAGATCATCCATATCACAACTTGAACTCCCACTGATATTGATCCTAATTCAATGCGGGCATCTTATAAATCCTTCAATCAACTATAAAAGATATCATACAACATTTGGTTCCCTGAGGATAATACCACATAGTTTATAACATAGGGTACTAATTAGGTTTAAAATATGATAACTTGTATACAACATGATTTGCATAATCATAGATGTCACGTGTTTTGGTTCTTGATAGCTTGAACTATTTTATTATACTAATGAGAAATCCCTTAAACATTCATGTATGAGAATAACTCAATAGAATAAATATCACCGTTAGAATAAATTTCCTAGTAAGGAGGGGAAAAATACAAAAGATCTATTCACAATATGATATTATGCTAATATGGTCAATCATCACAATCATATTAGTTCATGACATCAAACTCAATTATAAATTCATACCTCTGTAAGGTCATACAACATTATTAAGACTTTGAAAGACATAACACAATATTTATAATTTTTCTCCAAGCAGTTTCAATATGCAAGTCGACTCTGGACCATCGGCGACACTAAATTCATTGGATCAACATCTAAAGGTATGCATCCACTACCAATATATTGTTAATAACTTAATATTATTTACCTTCTCACGAGATCCCATGCTTCTAAAATAGTCCAATTCCCAAGGTATGAAATATTCACTCATGCCAATTATAACTAAATATGACCTCATTGGTAAGAAAGATATCAAAAGATTTTATATAGTATGATTACAAGTAGTTTATTTCTTAACTCAATCCCAATGACACCATAACATCAAATTACAATGATCTTTCATTTGATATGCAAGAATATTATGTTTTATGATAGCTATAATATCCTTCCTTTGTTCACATGATAAGTCCAATATTAAGGTTCTCATATTTAAAATGTCAATATGCATCATGTAGTCATTTAAATCATTTGCCATGGTATCAATGAAATATCAAAGTATAGAGTTTAAATATTAAAAATGTGTTTAGTAAGTTGTGGTTGTAGTACCATTGAATGGAGTCACCATTAATTATAATATTATGCAACCATGAGCCAAGCCTCATATTATTTGTATTAAAAGTAAATACATCATTATATTGATGGTATATAATCTTATTTTGTCTTAGAACAGTGTTGTGCTTATAAATTGAGGCCATGCCATAATTGTTAGAACACAAATATATTGAGAGGGGAGGGGTGAATCATCATATTCCTCAAAACCAATTCAATTCAACTTATCTAACTTATCAATCAAAACATATAACTACCTTAATTAGATAACACATGCAGAAGAAAAAGAATAGAAACACAACACCAAAATTTACGTGGAAACCCAACAAGGGAAAAACCATGGTGAGAAAGGTTGCTTGGAGCCACTATTAACCTAATTTTACTACTCCCTATTGAACACTTACAAAATGAGGCTACAACCTCTGGTTACAATTCTTGAAGAATCATATCACAACCACACCACTTCTACTACCTCCAGCTCATTGCTTTTGATACTTTTACACCTCTTTGTCTTCAACTCACTACCTCTGGTATTCACACTTGCACTTCTACCTTTTGGTCACTACCTGTAGCACTCACTCACACAATTTAGTCAACTCACTACCTTCCACACATCACTTAACTCTTTTTATTTTGACTCACTGTCTCCAACATACAACAACCACTTTTTTGCAAATTTTCTTTACATTAGTCTGCCTTTGGCACATTGTTGTCAAAAAATTACATTGATTTCTCATTGAACACTTGTACACATTGATCACACACTTGATCTTAAATTTATACCATCAACAAGCATCAAACAATTTCTCGTTGTCGGCCACCCTAAAACGTATAAGGATGAAACGTTCAACAAGCATATTTGAGTTGGCTTCAACACATTCGTAGGAAAGGAGAAAACAATGTGGTCCAAGCTAGGAGATAAGAAAGACCTATTTCAAAACTACACGCATCCCTATGTTGGTTTACACCACAACAACTTTGTGCAAACAACATAGAACATTAAGTCAGCCCAACAAACACTAAACCCTCAAAATAACTCTAGACCACAAGTGGTACGAGAGAAGAAAGTTAGCATCACACAAATGGAATTACAAGCATTAGATGATATTTGAAAATATTTCCATTCCCTTCTTTCACAAATTTATGCAAGATTCTACTGGTGCAAGCAAACAGACACATAGCCAGTATCTATTGCAAACCTAGACAACACAACCTTGAGATATAACTTTGATAGCTCAACTTGCAGTTCACATCAACAACTAAAACTAGTGGAGAGACAAAAAATGAACACTATAAACACTTCCTCCAAACCATAAGACCACAACAACAATTGTAGAGAAATACGAAGCATTTCTTAGAACATTCCATGATTGCAACAGTACAATCACCACTCTGCTTACTCAGGAATCTTGTATGATAACACACATGAACAAAAAACTGGAAAATACATGCTTCACACTTCATTTTTTCTAGCCTTCAAACTAAAGAACCATATCTTAAAATGCAGAGGAATACAAAGCATTCTCCAAAGCCTTTTCTAAGCATGTTCTTGAGCCACTAACTGAAAGAGATTCTTCTATATAGATTGCAGTAACAAAAAATGAATGCAAAATTCACAAAATCATATACACATTCATGAGTAACAAGAAACAACTATTGTATCAAATCATGACATCCAACTTCATGCATTATACTTAATCATCCATATTACAACATATGCAACCAACCACACTGCCACCTTGCAGATAATAAAGACAACATTATCAACAAACCTTCATACAACTTGACATCAATGACAACCAACAAACTTCATACTATTGACATCAATGACAAAAATTGCAACATATGTGCAAAATACTCCCCTTTGGAATTGATGGCAACACCAATGAGAGAAACACCAACAAAATATGCAATATCTCCCCCTTTCTCTAACTTTTCTCTATCTCTCCCCCTTTGACATTAAGGACAAAGGGTCAATGGGCTTCAACCAAGCTTGCCACACCATACAAGCTCCCCCTATCTTCAACATTCTTCTACATATTCCCCCTGAGAGGTAGCCTTCATCAATCCAGGGATAAAAATATATCTTTAATTGACCCCCCTAGACAGATGCACCAACTATGAATCTAGTTAGAAGGAGGGGAAAAAACCCCTATCTTATGTCTGAGATACTCAAAGGTATCCTTTGAAAGTTCCTTTGTGAAGAGTTCTACAATTTGTTCCTTTGTGGGCACATACTCTAATATTACTTCCCAATCAACAAGGTTCTCTCTTAAGAAGTGATAATTGATAGATATATGCTTGGTTCTTGCGTGCATCATTGGATTCTTTGAAATATTGATGGTGTTGTATTATAACAAAAAATTGGAATGGTCTCATCATACATTGCCTTGGTGTCCTTCAAAGTTTTCTCCATTCACAACACTTGAGTGTAGTAGGATGCTGCAACAATATATTTTTCTTCTATTGATAAGGACACTGAGTCCTATTTCTTACTAAACCAAGAGACCAATCTGTCTCCTAGAAAGAAAGTTCCATTGTTGGTACTTCTTCTATCATCAACACTACCAGCCCAATCTGCATTAGTATATGTATTGAAAGAAAAATAATCTCTTTTGATACCACAATCTATAGTTCAAAATGCTCTTCAAATATCTAAAAATCCTCTTGAATTTTTTTACATGAGTTTCTTTTGGATCAACTTAAAACTTACAACCAAACAAACAATTTGCATTATATTAGGTCTTGAAGCAATTCAATACAATAGGCAACCAATTACTCAAATGATTGGAGGCCTATTGTATACACATTCATGAGTAATAGGAAATAATTATTGTAGCAACTCATGACATCCAACTTCATGATTATACTTAATCATCGGGATTGCCTCATATGCAACCAATGACACATTGCCACTTTGCTAACAACATAGACAACATTAATAACAAATCTTCATACAACTTGACATCAATGACAAATAACAAAATCCATATTGTTCACATCAATGACAACACCTACAACACATTGGCAACAATAATGTCAATTTTTATCTTGATGTTGTTAGAAATAGATCAAGATTCCATAATAAGGGATTAGATATATTTTATCTTCTAGAATTTAAACAATTTGTATGTTGTCAAATCATGACAATGGACTTACCTATATCCATACATAAGGTAGGATTATTTACTCATGTTCCTCTTATGACAAGGATATCTAATCTGCCTCATACACATAGCATTAGCTTAGTATCTAATTTAATAAGGTCCATTGATTTAGTGTGAACCTTACCACTTTATTATAGATCATGTCAAGGATTGTACATGAGGCCAAAGTGAGAAGAGAAAGAATTTTATGATTATGTACACAATATGTAACATTTGAATGATCGTGGAACCTAAATTCTATAGTTAAATGTAGACCTTAGCCCTACGAAATATATTGATATAATTTATACCCAATATAAGAAAAAATTGTTGGCTTAATAGTGACTCATATCATGCATCTAAACACATTCAATAAGATAATTCCTTATTCCCAACTCAAATGGATCGACTGAGGTTAAACATATAATTTTCATCAGCATTATTCATTTTAAATAGTACTAATAAATCATTTTTTTAACATATATATATTACTTATTACATTGACACATAAGTCCTTAGGAAAGAAACCATGACTTCCTGAAAGAACATATATACTTTCTTGTGGCTTGAAAAAATATGTTACCAAGGAAATAAAGATACCCGAAACTATCAAGTAATGGGACATATCTTTCATGCCTAAGAAAAATTTCAATAAACAATCATTCTAAATCTAGTATCACACATGTAAAATAGAGCAGCTCATCCATACAACTCTCTAAGCATGTTATTTTAGTTTTATTTTTATTTTCTTGGGCATGATTCATCATACCTATCATACTAAGAAGAAACTATTCGAGCTCCCATCAAACTATTGTTGCTTCCATCGCAAGAACATAAACATGCTAATGCATTTGGAGGGAACATGGTGAGACTGCATCATCTCAGTGTCGATCCTAGAAAGTTGATCCATTGATGTGGTTGTGCATAGGCATGCCACATGGACCACTCCTTTCTTCTTCTTTGAGTTGGCCTAGTGGTGGAGAACTTGCACTCTTGAAAGATAGGTCACAAATTAAAATCCTACAAGGGGTAGGGTATGTATGCATTGTATTGTGGAGCATGAGTTAGGCACCTCCTACATATTTGGAGTACGAGGTAGTCCCATATACTTTAAGCCATCTATAAACCCAAAAATAGATCACTTGGTATTGTAGACTATAAAAGGACCTTACCTTACCTTACCTTACCTTACCTTACTCCTTAGTGATTTCAATGGATATTTATTTCTTCTAACAAGGCACCTATTCTTGTGCCTTTTATTATGCTCAAATGGGCATCCATAACCCATCTAAATGTGCCCCTTTTCAACACCATCCCTCTTGTCCTCTCTCTTTCTTGCTAGGTCACGACCTTTGTGACTTTTTTTTAAAAAATATATATATTTTATTTATTTAAGATCTCATCAGATGGGCCTGTCATGGGGATGTGACATGCTTGTCGTTCAACCCCTAGTGACCCTTTCTTCCATGTTCTTCCTTACAACCTGCTACCTCCTCCTTCTCTTTGTACTTTCAGCAGGAGGCGAAGTGGCAAGGGTTGCAGTGTGTGGGCACACATTTGACCCCATGACTCTTGTGAACCGGGTTTTGTATGTTGCAGATTAATGTACAGTATGGTTTCTTGTGGGTTTGGGCCACATGGTCCCTTTTGTTTTCTTTTTGTAGTAGGTCATTGTTAGCCTAGATCTTTCATGAACCTTTCGCTTCATTCAAAGCAGACTTGAAATTTGGTGACCACCCTTACCATTCATATAAAATTTTGTGACGGTATGATCATTTAAATGCCTTTCATTTGACATTTTATGAAAAATATAAATTATTAAAAAAAATATATGATTTTTTAATAGAAAATCTTCTATTATAACATTTTTAGTGATTTTAACTAAATTTTATATATACGATTTTTGAAAATGATCGCGAGTAGGAAAGGAAGCGAGCCTCTGTAGCCAACCATTGGCGTTGGTTCTGGCTTGGTGGACTCTGCCCGTGCTGTTGTTTCCTCATTTTTTGCTCTAGAGGGGTCGCATGGACGAGATGGTGGACCGGCTAAGGAAAATGGCAATGGATCTAAAGTTGGTCGATGTGTTGGGTAGAAGGTCCTTAATGGCCATCGACGTGGGTTCTGCAGTAATGGCAAGGAAAGAGTGGACCGTTCATAGAATACTTTGGCACAAAGATCTCGGCCTAGGAGACCACCGTCTGGTGGGTTTATTCCTATGGCTAATGCTTTCTTTGTTGACTTGACTGTTGAGACGAAGGAGGAAATCGACTTTAATGCTTCTGCCTTTTCCTCCCATGGGGTGATCTTTTGGTTTAAGGGTTTTTGGTCCTCTCTCCCTCAGCTACATTCTTGGATCTCTAAAGAATGGGAGCCTTTAATAACTGGTAAAGTTCATATTTTCCCCATGGCCAAGGGGTTTTTTGTTGCTAAATTTGACATTGATATGGATAGAAACAAAATATTATGTAATCAATTTTTTAGTTGGGAGGACAAATTTTTGTTGATGATCAAGCCTTGGCATGCTGATGGGTAAGTGCACCAATCTGTGACACAATTTTGGCTCTTAAGATGCCACTTTTTTTTTTTCTGAAATCAGCAAAATCTGATTTGCACAAGAAAATGAAGATAATTATGCTCAAAATTTCAAGATGCAGAAAGAACAAAAGTTGAAGTGCTCCGAGTCTAGTTTCTAAGCTACTATTTTTTTTGAAATTAATGAAGATTAAGGGTCTCAAAAAGGGGGGAGGGGGGGGCCAAAACAGGTCCTATTTTTATCAAAAAAAATAGCATAGTGCCTGAGGGCTCCCCCCTTTTTGATTAATTTTTTTTTAGAATTTCAAAAATCCCAACTGTGAGAAATTAGCTAACATCATGTAGTTTATCCTCCTTCTTTTGGATAATTTTTTTAATGAATATATAATATTTTATGAATTTTCAAAGTGGACACATCCTGAAAAATTGAAATTTGAGCGTGCTCCCCCCCAAATTTTTTGCAAACTAATCAAAAATTGATTTTTTTTTCATCATGTGTAGAATGGAGTCTAGTTTAAAAAAATGTAATTTTTTTCACGTTCCGATGAATGTGTAAAAATCTATCCTAAATTTGGCACATGTTGGTTTTTGACCAAAAACGAAGGCATTTACAATAGAAGCCATGGATCAAAACCTTAACTAAATCAAAATGAATTTTTTTTATATATTTAGATAGCTAAGAGAGAGGTTAACGTTATCACACATTTTTTATAAACTTGCATTGAAAGACGTACAAATGAGATGGGGAGCACGAAGGAAAATATGAGAAAATTTGTCAAATCCTGTTAAATAAGATGTCCAAAGCAGGCCATTTGGCGAGCGCCAAATGGCTTGCTTTGCACAGAACTAGAATTTCCCCTCTTTGGTGAACAACTTTGATATTCTTAGAGTACACAGTTTATGATCGTAGATGGATAGTTGAGGTTTTACTTTTCATACCTTCTAACTCGTTACCATAATTGGATAACTCTTTATCCCTCTGAAGTATCTATCTCTCAAGTCTCACTCCCTCCCACGTGACCTAGAATACTCTCTCATTCCAATCCCCTCTATCTGGTATCTTTCCCTCCCACATAGGTACCTAAATAAATCTATCTCACTCCAACCCCCTTTCTCACTCTCCCTCTCTCTCTACCTCTTTGGTCTTTTTATCTCTCTCACTCAATCTCCCTCTCTTAGGTTGTTATCTTTCTCTCTTTGTCTATCTCTCTCAAGTCTCTCCCTCCTACCCCCTCTCCCTCTCTTAGGTATGTCACTCACTCACTCCCTTTATCTCTCTCCCATTCCCTCTCACTCACTCACTCTATCTCTCTCCCTCTCTCTCTCACTCTCTCTTTGGTATCTCCATCCCCCCTCTCTCTCATTCTCTCCCACTCTATCTCTCTCCCTCTCTCTCAGGTCTCTCCCTCCCAGCCCCTCTCCCTCTCTCTCTCTCTCTCTCAAGTATATTTGTCCTACCCCCTCTCCCTCTCTCTCTTTTTCAAGTCTCCCCCTCCTACCTCGTCTCCCTCTCACAGTCACTCGCTCTATCTCTCTTCCACTCCCTCCATGTCTCACTCCCTCTATCTATCTTCATCTACCTCTCCGTCTCTCTCAAGTATCTCCCTCCCACCACCTCTCCCTCTCTCTCTCAATCCCTCTCTCTCTCATTCCCTCTATCTCTCACGCCCTCTATCTGTCTCCCACTCTCTCTCCCTCTCCCTCCCACCCACTCTCCCTCCCTCTTTGTCTCTCAAGTCTCTCCCTTCTACCCCCTCTCCCTCTTTCAGGCCTCTCTTTGTCTCTCTCACTCACTCCCTATATCTCTCTCCCACATCCTCTCTCTCTCTCACTCACTTCCTGTATCTCTCTCCCTCTCTCTCTCCCTCTCTCTCAGATATCTCCCTCCCACCCCCTCCCAATCTCTCTCTCTCCCTCTATCTCAAGTATCTCCCCCCACCCCCTCCATCTCTCTCAAATCCATCTATCTCGAGTAATC